>OMKP01087213.1:0-20392 GCA_900302375.1 Bathygadus melanobranchus | reverse complement strand
AGGGGTTTTAACTGAAACAGCTGCAGCGCTTTATTAGAGGAGACAGAGGGCAGGCTGAGCCCAGCTGCCGGGTATCCCTCTATAGGCACAGAGCAGGCCGAGCCAAACACCCATTCAGCCCCTTTAATCTCCCGTGAAGTCAGCACGCACCGTCTTCCAGGCCAGCCGTTAACAAGACGGAAGGGAAACGTATAAATCATTCATGAGCTGGGCCAGGGAAGCAATCTGAAGGTATGGAAACCACAGAATTTCCATAGTTTTCACTTGTTTGGGAAATGGAACGGACAGGGTCTTTAGTGAAGGAAAGTAAGAACAGACCAGGGCACACACGCGGGCCTACCTGCTGGTACTTCCGGAGCTCCGCGTTGATGGGCACAGGGATGTCGTAGTTCTCCAACTTCCTGCTGTCCAGCAGCTGCTCCAGGAAGTGGCGTTCCCGGGCCTTTTGGCGGATCAGGTCCGCAGACATGGCCGGAGGGTCCGGTATACCTGCCTTGAGAGAGAGACAGACGGGAGCCAGAGAGACCGACAGACACAGGGAGACAGAGAGATAAACAAACAAACTTTGAAAAAAAGAATGACAAATACAAAACATACCAATACAAACAAAACAAAAAAAATCTAAAACTGTACAAAAATCCACGTGGTCTACATCAACACCATCGGAAACAAGATCAAGACGCCTGGAAGTCCCTACCTCCAGGGGGAGCAGGCGGATGAGGGTGGCGAAGCACTGCGTGGCCATGAAACGGATGCCGTCGTTGGGGTCACTCATGCGGCCCAACACGGGCACCACCAGCAGCACGATGTAGGGCACGATGTCCACCTCCAGCTGCTCCATTATACCTGGGGGGAGGGGCCGTCAAGGAGAACACTTCCCCCCCCCCCCCCGCTCGTTCACACGCACCGGACCGCAAAGAGGATTTACGTGCATCCACGTTAGCGCTCGCAGCTTAGCCCTTTGCTAATGACAAGTAGAGCAGGGGCTCTACCCAGAGACTGGAAGAGTGGCGCTGCTCCACCATGCTCCTTTAATGCGCTGCTTATTTCAAAATGGGTGGACGTTTCTCTCTGAGAGTGGGAGCATCTGTGCCATAGTGTAAAAAAAATAATAAACACAGAACATACACATGTACAGTATGGGGAAACTGCAGACATTTCATTCTGACCCTGCCAAATAAATACATTGTATTCATCAGCAAATCATCTTGGTAGAATTTCACCTCACGGACACGTTACGCTGACCAAATCTAACACACATCACAACAGCCCGACTTGAACTTGCCTTTGCTACAAACGAGACAATGAATGCACTAGCTACATATTTGGAAACCCCAGCTGATAAAACTGGCCAGCTGGGGCCCGGGGAGAGGCGCGGAGGATACAGGCCATGGCCTCGATGGAGCCCTCCTGCTTGGTGCAGTCCTCGATGGCGGCCAGCCAGGGCAACACGCGCTCCAGGAAGAGGTCCATGGTCTCCAGCGTGGACATCTTGCCCAGCACACCCACGCAGCGCGCCGCCATGTGGCGCACGGCCGTGTACGGGTGCTGCAGGCAGTGGAACAGCTGGGGCAGGTGTTCCAGCAGCTAGACGGACCCATTCCACACCAGAGATGTTAGTTACAAAGAGGCTAGGGTTTTAAAAGCGGTACGCATATACCCATATAGAATAACAATGATATCCCTACGTCGTACAGGTGGTATCTGCCTTCGTACCAGTTTTATTTGGCAAGAACTTGGTCTGGAAAAAAACTGCCAGCGTTTGTGACTGTGGTGAGTGTTAGCTTACCATGGGTTTGAGTTCTGCAGACATGGCACTGGCTGTGACCTCCAGGATTTGCAGAGAGTTGACCAGCTCTTGGGCTACGGCGTCTCCCCTCTTTAGCTGAGCTTGCACATCTACAACATATACACAAAGACGTGGAGTTCAAATGAACCAGCAAAAAATGACAAACAAGAATGTAACTACTGCAAATTAATCCGCAAAAGTTTCATCAGCCTATCACCCGTGAGATCCTACAATGCACTTGGGCATGTGGGTCTCCTCAGACTCTTTAATTCTATCATTCGGCAGAAGCCTTTATCAGACGTGGGTTATAGAGAGTATGAGGGACGTGGTATTGGCATTTGGACATCTTCATCTGCTTAAAAAAAGGTCAGAGCAGAATTAAAATTCAAAGTACCTATGCCTTTTTTGTCATCCACAGCGGTCCTCAACGGACCCACCATGTTCTCCCACAGGTACGGCAGAGAGCCGGTGAGCGCCGAGCCAAAGTGCCTGGCGATGGTAGTCAGCGAGAACTCTGCTCCTCGCCGCTGAATCAGACATGGTCTTTTACTCTGCACGAGAAAAATAAAACAATGAACACATCTTTTAAACTATACTGGTAGAAAGTGTTTATTCCCCCAATCTAAAGCGTGTCTTCTGACCTCGTCATTGTCTGCGCCGACAGCGCTGCCTGGCGGAAAATCTAGGGAGGTCTTCGAGATTTTGGGGGCGGGACCCCTCTTGCTGGTGATGGCAAACGCTGCCCTCTGGTGGCGGTACAAGGTGATGATGCCCCGCGTCTTGTTGACATTGTGGTGCACGCAGTCTTTCTCCGAGCCGCCGACTAGCAACGAGAGAGGTGGGAACAAGACACGGTCACGAGTATGTAATCACTTTAGCTGGACTCTTAACCACATCACTCGGCTCCCATTAGTCTCTGTGGTCTATTTTTTAATTCCCCACCGGGGTACTTAGTTAATCATCTGGATCTGATACTTGGCATAACCCAAATAAGCCGCTAATGAGTGGAAGCAGATGGCTGAGTGGAACTAAAACATGGCAGGACTGGTTCGTTCTGAACCGGGATTCTCGAGTTGTGGCTGCCAGCAACAACAGAGGAAGACGTCATGATGATGGCTTGAACCTGTCATGGCAATACACATCACAGCAGCCCACAGACATACACAAAGGGCCGTCTCGTTTCCCCTCACAGCTCTGTTCAGAAGGGGTACCAATGTTCCCGCACCTTCTCAAAACATTAAATACAAAGACTTTAAGGACTTCCAAGGCCTAATTCCCTCAAATTCAAGGACCCAACACAGCACAGTTTGAGACACGGAACGAGGTTACATGCGGTTACTTCCGAACTTTTTATAATGAGAACTAGTAATCTTTACAGAAGCTCAACAATTGAAAGGAGAGCGAGGCTTGAATGTGTGAATTAGGTTACATTCAAGCACTTTCAATAACCCATTTCCATTTGTCTTTTTCAAAATGTCAACTTTTAAGGGCTTGAAATCTATAAAAGTTTGTGAAAACCCCACTTCCACCCCAAAAAAACCCGAAAACAATGAAGGACCTGTGGGACCCCCCGGGGTACTACCAGATCTAGACAGGACGACGAAGCCCCCTCACCTTTGACGGCCTCCGGCGACGGGGGCACGGGGCAGGAGGAGGAGGGTGTGACGACGGGGTCGGCGCAGGCCGAGGAGCAGAGGTTCTTGACGATCTTGGCGTTGGGGCAGGGCGTGCGGCCGGCACACTGCTGCAGCAGCTTGGCCAGGAAGGAGGCGGCGTAGCCCTGCACCAGCGGGTTCTCCTCCCGCTTCACGCCCTCCATGAGAGGCCGCACCAGCGGGTTGAGCTTGTCGGGCAGCGCCTGCAGGTTGACCACGGCGCAGGCGGTGAACAGGTGCACCCGCAGGTGGAGGCGCTGCCACTCGGCGCTGGTCTCCTGCACGGTGGCCTGGGCCTGCTGCCGCTTGCCGTCCAGCGGCTGCCACAGCTTGGGCTGCCGGGCAAGGAGTGCCGCGGTGGACTCCGAGAAGATGCTGGTTACCTAGGAGACCGAGGGATGACGGGGTGAGCAGCAGCGGTCTGTAGCCTGGTTTTCATTAACCTTAAAATTACCCAGAAGTCTCAGCTGGGTACAATCCAATTAACTGCGCTGTCAAATTCTAAAAGACCCGACAGGGCAAAAACTAAAACAAGTGCACAAGGTGCAGTCACCTAATTCATATTATATAATCTATGTGTGCGGCAGTTAACCCTGCCACATGCCACCAAATGGCTTTGCTGGGGCACCTCCCACGACCCAGACACAGGTGGCAGTTATAAAACTGGTTCATGTAGTAGTAGTATGTGTGCCTCACCAGCTCGTTGGCCTGGTCGATGGTGAAGACACTGCAGTTGCTGTGATCTCGCACGTCGATGTGGGCGTCGGCCAGCATGGCGATGAGCTGCTTACACTCGTTCTGCATGCGTGTGAAGGGGATGGCAATCTCGTCATAGTACAGCTGCTCAGACAGGATGGCCAGCAGACGAGGTTGCACCATGACAGAGACCACCTGACACTCCTGAGGGAGGAAGGGATGGGCCGAAAGTCAGGATAGAATGATTCAGAGTTGACTAGACACTGGAGCCCTGTTCAGGGTTTTCCAAAAACAAAACACGTCTAAACTCATAATTGCGACGCATCCAACACCACAGAACCTTCGAGAGGATGGAAGGAAACATCGACGAAGGGCCCACTGGTTATCTAACCAAATGTTCCATTTAAAGCACTCCAAAACTAAAACTAAATACAAAAAGTGGTACGGTTTTCAGACCTTCTGCAGCATGGCCCACTCACAGAGCACCAGGGCCACCGCGATGCGCTGCAGGGCCGACTTGGTGTTGAGGTGGAACAACAGCAGCTGGCCCAGGGACTCGGCCGGCCGGATCTCCTGGGAGGCTGCGTTGAGCTGCGGGTCGCAGATACAGCGACACAGAGCCGCCAGCAATCTGCCGCGGGAGGAGGGACGTAAGGGGGAGGCGTAGGCGGAGAAGAGGTTGGTTTAGCCGGAAAGAGGTTGGGCGGGGAAGAGGAGTTAGTCAGAGGCGAGAGGGTTGGTAGACAGGGGTAAAGTAGAGAGGAGCAGAGAAAGGTTAAGTAGAGAAAAAAGAAACAAAGGGGGGCGGTTAAGTGGAGAGAAGAGTGAGAAAACAAATGGTAAATTGATTACATTTATACAGCACTTCCACATTCACCCATTCATTCACTGACGGCGGTGTCAACCATGCAAGGCAACAGCCAGCTCGGCGGCAGCAGTTGGGGTCGGGCGTCTTGCTCAGCCCGTTCTTCAATGGAGACATAATGAAATACCAGGGGGAACAACATGAGCAAACTCACTTGGCTGCCATGAGGCGAGCGCGGACCACGACGTAATCCCTGGCGACGTGGTCATCCGTCACAGTCTCTGCCCCGGCTATATACTCCTGCACCGTTTCTTTGACCTGAGGGATCCCTCCTTGGCGGGCCTTAACACCAGCCTTGTCCTGGAGGCAGACAATCAAAGACGCAAATCATTCAGGTGAGAACCCCGACTTCCAGTCAAAACCCCACTTGCAGTGTCAGAGTGCCATGAGAACGACGAGCAAATCAGCCTTCAAAGCACATAAACGATGGCTCAGAGAACCATAAGGTTTCCAATGTTTTGAGCACGGAGGCCGGTCGTACCTGCTTGGAGCGCGACTTGACCTCTAGCAGCATGTTGAGGTCTATGGGGATGTGGGAGGCCTGCATCATGAGACAGAGCCAGGCGCCCATCCACGGACAGCTGGCTGCCACCACAAACTGCTGGTGTGCCTGGCGAAGCAGCTCCATCCAAACCTACACCACGACCATTAGGATCACAAAACATGGAGGCCAGATAATTGTATGCAATTAAACAAGGTATGTTAGCGCACACAAAGTGCTGCAGGGATTTCCGTGGCACGCATTCGAGCACGTGGCAGTTGCCGGCACCGATCTAGAAATTCCCCTGGAGCACCACATTAAAAGAGCAGACTTATCTAATCTCGTTTTCATGTACAAGCTACACTGAGGTGCGGCATGTGTAAACATATGAAAAGGACAAATTGTGGGGAGTCTTATCCCTGTGCTGGAGAGATCAACCCAGCAAACCTTTTGAATTAGGTCCAGGATGTCCTGGTTGCTCTCCAGTATGCAGGACTGGAAGATGTGGCGGAGCATATCCTGGAGGATGGGGTTCAACCACAGCGCGCAGTCCTGACACACACACACACACAAAATAACACGTTTAACCAAAATGTAAACAGCAAATACTACTTCCACTGAAAGTACAGATAAAGTACAGATAATAGTATCTGCATTCATCAACCATTAACCTTCAGAAAGGGTGACAAGAACACCAAAAACAAGATATACAACAGATCAGATCAGTGCTTATTTAAGCTCTGTGAATTCACCTGGTCTGCTTTGGAGAGCAGCGTGAAGAGGGTTTCCAGCGCCGCACGTCTCACTGAGGAGATGGTGTGCCTCAGGAAGGGCCAGACCCGAGGGACGAGGACGGTCAGAGACTGCTCGATGCTGGAGGGCGACACGAGAGGAGCGCAGCGGTTGAAGCGCAGAGCACCTCGGGTAATCGGCACAGGGGTTTAACGGCGGTTTGACCTGGTTTTGCGCGGCTATCCGGGGGACTGACCTGCACTGGCGGACCTGGGGGTAGGTGAGCAGGGAGGACAGCAGGGTCATGATGCTGTTGGTGGAGGCCGTGAGGTCGTCCAGATCCAGCAGGGCGTCCCACAGTGTGTTCACTATGAAGGGCACCTGAGGTCCACGGGGCAGCAGAGGGAAGTCATTAAAAAAACAAAAACAACAACAACAAAAAAAACAACACTGCGGGATTTTGCATAGGAGGTAGCACTGTGCAACGTTAGCACCACATGCTACAGGCCCTCGTCTGACCTTGTTGGGCAGCAGCTGTACAAGGCCCTCCACCACCGGGATGAGGGAGGCGGCCGCCACCGCCCTGACGTCGTCGTCCAGGTCCTGTAGGCCCTCCGTGATGGCAGGCAGAACGCGGGGCAGCAGGACTGGGCTCAGGTCCTGGGACGAGGAACACAGGCTCAGCACGTGGAGGACAAACAATGAGAACGTATTAAAGGAACACCAAACACCCCGTTTGAGTGGGCTCAGGCTTTCGCTATCTCCATGTGCCTGAAAGTTTGATGACACCTGGGACCGATAACAGGTAAGAGACACGTTTAAAACTGGTTCCAGAGCGGCACCAACACTGGGCTGGTCTAGAACCACTTACGTCAGGGGCTGGGATTATCACGATCACCTTGCAATCAGGATCAAAAGGTGTTAGGTAATTACCTTTCTTGCTGAACATAATCCAGGGCATACCTGCGTTATGTTGTTGTAAAGCTAGCAGGATACACGTCTAAGCATGCGTTTTGGACGTATCCATCGGCGACGTGACTTATCCAGTGGAAATGCGCTTTAGCTAGGGGCTCTATAAAGAGGAGTGCTAGGAAGCGCCGTCTCCTTGGCAACACGCGCCACTCATCGGTGATCGTATCTTTGGTTTCACCGTGTCAGATCGCCAATGAGGAGCGGGAATATCCAATATATTTCCAACGTTAAAACCGCTGTTCAAACACAAGCTGCTATTGAGACGTGCTATTTGTGTCCCGCCACCACAGCAGCAGCAGCTATTCATTCCAATGTCGGGACGTTCCCGGCAGGCTGTCATAATACGCGTGGGGAGATTCCGCTTAACCGGGCCAGCTACTAAACACTGGCGACCGAAACGCGTCATATACAACAACAACAACAACAACAACAACGCATGACTGTGCTTGACGTTGGGGCGTTGCTGGGAACGCGGCAACGCAAACAGTGATGCAATTACGTGGCTCTCGAGTCCACAAACCGGTTCTCAGAAGATCCGCAAGTTGAACCAGCGGCGAACCAGCAGTGGCACCAGCCCAGAACCAGAACCAGAGTTGCGTTGGTGGAAATGGTACATGTCACCCACTACTATCATTTTTCAACTAAAAAGTTGTTTTCCTCTAACATTTTATTATGAAATGTTTGACAGAGGGGTCCAAATAAAAGTCATCTTATGACAATCCCAACGGCTATTGGGCAACAGAGAGAAAGCCCAACATAAACAGGCCCCGCCCACAACGGACAGGAAAACTTTCCATTGCTCTCCATTGACTTTGTACTGCGTGAAGGTGCCTGCTTGTTGATTGCACTTCAGCCCTTGGTTCAGCCCTTCTCTACGGGGATGTGCCCATCTTCCCCTTCTGTCTCTCACTACGTACGGTACCTGTCGGACGGCCAGGGCGTACTTGATCCCCAGCAGGCCTCCGTGCCGGACCTCCCACTGGTCCTCGGTGAGCAGTTTCAGCAGGATGTCCACTGTCATGGTGACGCCGCTCTCCGTCATGTGACGCAGGGCCACGCCCAGAGCCTGTGCACACGTCTCCCTCACAGGGGCCACCACCTTGGGATGGGAGGGGTACAGAAATACACGAGTGGGTGAAAATAACAAGCTCTGTAGTATGAACAATTAAGCTATGTTTACTGTGCTGCTCGGTTATTTGCCTTTGCCTTCTGAATATGGTAAAGGCTGCAAGTGCTACTTTAAGCACACCATTTAGTGGAGCCTTAAAGGGGAACTTCAACGATTTTCAACCTTCTCTACCTATCCGCATTAGGGCTATAATGTGAAAAACTCTGGGGCGCAGCTCAGAGCAAATGCAAAAACGTACCCCAGCGCAGTCATTTGACAAGAGTTACTGACGGAGTTGGGGTAAGATGGCGTGTTACGATGCCATCCAGAGGGCAAAACTAGTGGGGAGATCTGGGTGCAGGCAACATAGAGGAAAGGTAAACATTGTTCATTTGCATATACTACCCACACTGAAATGATACACAGCCAGTTGAAAGTCAGCGAGTCACCCTTTAACCAGCTTAGCAGGTGTGACCCGAATCCTGGAGGAGTTAACGCCAGACTACTATTTTTAAAAAAAAAAAAGCACGTCAGATCCAAAGAGCCGGAGGCTGGGACGCTCACCTCGTCAGACACAAAGTCCCCGAAGCGGTCGAGCGCGAAGATGCAGAGCAGGCGTATCACCAGGTCCTCCAGCCACTCCTGGTGCTGACGCGCCATCTACAAGCGGCACAAACACAAAGCATGGATTACCGGGCGGCACACGTCGTATTACACGGTGAGGGCGGAAATGGAAAATCGCCGCACCTGCTCTGCTGTGCTTCCCACCAGCTTGCCTCCTCCTCGACCGTGGAACTTGAGGATTTCTCTAAGCCCCGTGCCGGCGCCGTGGCGAATCTGTAATCAACCGGCCCGGTAATGCTTTAGACAAACCCCCACCCGGGCCAAGCGTCTTTTCAAATGTCCAGAATCAACCGTTTCACTTTTATCTGGACTAGCAATTTTGTGAACTGGGCAATCACCTCTGTTTGAATCTCATTGAAATGAGATTCTACACCCGGTCAACCATGACTACCACAACTTTGAATAAAGTGTCAAGTACACAGTTGTAGGAGCTGTAAGTTTAGTGTCGGTTCTCCGAAATGCCATAGCCCATCCTCCAGTCAGCCATTAGAGAGTATAAAACATCTCTAATGGTTGACTGTGCGTCTTTACCTCCCAGGAGGGGTTGAAGAGGTCGTTGCAGAGTTCCTCACAGAAGCTTTCCAGGGGCCACTCTTGTGTCTGGAGGGAAAGACAAATTTGTACACGTTTTTAGGTCTCCCCTCACTCCACCCATACCTTCGCAAAGGCCGGCATTAGGGCAAGACCCCTTCTACATTTGATTTACTACAGGCTTACATGCCGTAAGAGATTCATCCAAGACAGTGCAGAAGGCCTTTACCTCTTCGAGGCTGCTGGAGGTATCCCGGACGTTGTCGATTAGGACTTTAACGTCAGATGCCGATTGGTCGATGACCACGTTTGTTTTTCGTCTTTTCTCCTCAGGTTCGGCCTCAAAGCTGTCGTTACTGAAAAAGTAGGATATTTGTTTGTTAGTCAATTTCCATAGCCTGTTGTTGTTCAGGAAAATACATAGAATGACACTAGAAAAATATTGGACAACTGCTCAACAGAAGCAAAACAGACCTTTTTTCATTTGGTTCCACGTCTCTGGACCGTTGCTTTGCCACTAGCTTTGCTATCCTCTTGGCCTTGTTCCGTTGTCGATTGCTCATGCCTGGCCTGAATTCGGAGTCAATTAACTCTGCTGCCTGCATAGGCTGAGAACGACAATGTGGGGTGAATCAGTACTTAAATAGGACGGGAACTATTAACTATTCTAATAGAGTGTGCTACAAATATATGATACAACACAATATGCTGATACACCATTACAAAACAATCATTCTTATAATACCATCAAAAAGTTTGTAACGCTCACAGATCACCTCCACTGTCAGGAGGACTGATTACCAGTCAACTGAACAGTCATGACTCATTGTGCTGCAAATGCCAAGTAAGTTTTTCCCAAACAAACCAAACTTCTTAACCCCAATGCCCTGTAGCAAGGAACAGAATCCACTGTCTGTGCAGGAACATCCCACCTACACACCTGCCATTTTTAGTTGTGGCTACACTAGACCAGACTGTAAGAATGGTGCAGCTGAAATGCAAGCACACAAATACCAGTGTGCGTGCAAAGTGGTCGGACTCATCATGTTTGTGCATAAAGCAAAAGTAACACGCACCTTGGGAGATGAAAAATGGGCTATTTTTCGTTTTACTTAGTCACCTGCAGTGCGTGTATTAGTACAGCAGTCTCTGCTTGGCTTGGTCAGATCTAGTTTCACGCTGCCAGGTAAAAAAATCAGGCCATGAATTCTGCCACAAAATCTACCTACTCAGCAACACTGAACTGCTGACAAATGCACTGATGGCAGCGGCCTCCAAGATAAACCTTTTTTCACCGTATCCAAGAGTATTTTGGGACTCCCTGGTTTGTTTGAGAGCGCACACCACCAGTATAAATCCCCAGGTGATAAGGCTTAATATAACCTTTGCAAAAAATAAAAGAACCACATGAAGTTCAGTCCAAGACCTATTTTAGACCTAGCGGCCTACTGTGGAGCCTTCCTGGCGGTGAGCGCATTTAGTTCTAGTTCAGCAGGAGACTCACAACGTGGTTGTAGGAGCTGGACCCAGCAGCTGCCCTGCCGTGGTGCTGGGCGTAGTCCAGGTCCGAGTCGTTGAACAGCTCCTGTGTGTCCATGCCAATGGCCGCGCCCATGTCCAGGCCCAGCTTCCTCTGGAGAAGCTTCCGCTGGCGTGCCAGACGCTCTTTAGGGTCCACCTCCCCTGAGGAGAACAGAGTGTGGAGATGCAGGGCCGTAAACACCAATACAAGTCATTGTGAGTGGTAGCGGTGCCAGCACATGCTGTGGCGTTGGGCAGAACCTAATCTCGGCGCACCTTGTGCCATCAGACTTTAAATATTAATTTGTGAGACTAGTAGGAAACCAACTTTATTGCACATGTAATCAAGGTCTGCACAAGGAAGGAACAGTCATTGTCAGGGTAATTGAGAATCTACATGCTTCTGCAACAATAAATGAACTGTGTTATCAACTAAAGTCAACTCTATAAAAGAGCTTCAAACACTAGTTAATACTACTGGAGAAAAGATCAGCATCACAGGTTAAAGTTGGGGGATGCGCATGAGAATTCTTGAAAAGGTTGACTACATTTGGCCAATAAGACTGTGAGGGGCTTATACTTACCGGACTTGTCATCCTGAAGCTCAAACTCAGCGCCAGCGGATCCGAGTAGAGAAGCCCCATGTTTGAGAAGGCGGGAAATGTCAAAGTGGTAGAAACTCAACCGGTCACAGGAGGACTCTTCAGGAGACACTTCACAACACTCTATGAGGGGCAAATATGAGGGTTTTTGTAAGTCGCTTTGGATAAAAGCGTCTGCCAAATGCTCTAAATGTAAATGTAAATACAACAGAGTTGCTGAATACAAAGGGCAGACCTTGTCAGCACTCACATTGCAATGAAGGCAGGCTTTGATAATAGCAAAAAGGTTGACACATTTTTTACATGCTTGTCAAATGATAATCAGTGACTACATTGCCTCAGCTTCACAAGTGTTGTGGTTTTAAATAAACATTAATTAGAAATGACCAGGTCCACATTTGATAGCCAAATTGGTGTCAAATTATCCAAATATAATAGGGTAGTAATTGGTGTAAAACTGCCTTTATAAGCCACAGTAAGAATTGTGATGCTTCAAGTGGCTGTGAAGTATGCAACACAAGAATGAAACCATCTGACCAATACCGTACAGAACACTCATATAAACAGACAAAGAAAATGTGAAAGCTAAATGAGGTCACTTCAAGCATATAAGACCATACATTTGTTAATTGATAATGGTCACAGGTCTTCACAAGATGAGTTTGGTGTAAAGTGCCATAAATCAAACGAACACTCTACTTCCAAGGATGCAGAAAGCAAAGGGTAGCCATAGAGACTTCTGTTATCCACAGAAATCAATTGTATATTCAATGCAATCACCTTTACAATGGTCAAACATTATTCAAAACAATCTGACACACGACTATATCAGGAGGCGGGCACATGAAGTATTATTTTGGAGTGGAAAAGGTGTCTTGATTGACAGGACTGTGCTTTATTGACTTACCGTTTTTAGGCTTAGGGGCCGGGTCCCACTCAGGTATATTCTTCACCACAGCTTCCACTGCCTGGCCTGCTGCTATGCGTGTGTCCCAGTTGGGACTCCTCAAATAGTTCAAAACCTAGAAAAAAACCAAAGTTTTTAGTTACACTTGTGTTCGCCTTGTATATCATCTTACTACACAGACGTTTCTAATGGATTAGTTGATGTACTGAATATGTAGAGTTTATGCATTTGCGTAGCCTCTCTCGTCAATGAACAGGGACGATGCTGTGCTGCACTAAAACTACCAGCGTGGGTCAGCCAACAATGGTGTACAGTGACAATGGTAGATAGCATCTCATGGAATAGTCATGTCCAGGCAAGGGTATCACACTCCACACACCTTCGCTAGGAGATTGTTGAGTTCATGTGGGTGGAGTTTGACCACATCTCCAAGCTGCTGGGCCGCTGCTTTCCTGGTTACTGGGGTTGTTCCGGTGTCGAGCAGGATGAATAAGCGATCAAGTCTACAAACGGAATGTCAGGAGTTATATTATGCCCCATTTCCATTATTTTGTTAGCACAGTTGATGCAAAAAAGCAACAAATTAAATATACTATAGCGTTCAAATGTTGGGGAAGTGTTTGGGTAAGTTAATATGGCATTATACATATATATATATATAACTTCCTGTTCTCTGAGTAAGTTATCATATGATCTATTCGCTCACTAATGTCATTAGCAGCAGGCCGCTAATATATATAGAGAGGATTACGTTAAGTGGTAGTTCCTATTAGCCTAACACTTTCAACTACCCCAACAAAAAAAAGTGGGCAGGGCCACTTTCACTATGAAAAAGAAAGTAGTTTCATTAGGAAACTGGACGCACATACTGTTTATTCTTAATAACGTTTTCAAATACATTCAGCGCGAAATGACAGGTCAGGCACCCCCAAAGACACTTTATAATCTCCAAAAGACAACACTCATTTGCGTCACACCATGCAAGCATGTACGGTGATCGGACGAGCAGCAGGGCCATCTAATATGGACAGAAGACCAATGTTATACAACAAGTGCTGAATAACGAAGAAAAAGACTTACCACTGTAGCATCACTAGCAGGTTGCCATGAGTGAAAAGTACAGCGAAACGTGTTCCACCTTGTTTACCATGTTGTCCCAAAAAAAAACTGTCAAGTCGGCCAATTATTTAACAAAATTAAATAAAAGTGGCCCCCGAAACTGCGATAAGAGTGAATGAGAGACTTTAAATGCCACATAGGAAGCTAGCAGGCCAAAGTCAGCCAGGCCTGGCCATGCCATTCTTAGCCAAATCTGATGCTAACCGGCAACGGCTAGTTAGCTCGACAAACGGAGCACAATACCAAATGAACAAGTGGTGTCTTACCTCGACACAGCCATGGTCAAACAGTCGGAGTGCAGCGATCGCCTCTCAGGTCCGACATTCAAAAGGACGGCAGAACTTTTAGACGTAGTCTAGTGCTCTGTGTGTGCGTGTGTGTGCGTGCGTGCGTGTGTGTGTGTGTGTTGTGTTGTGTGGGACTACTTGGGTGAAGTTGTACGCTAGCAGCTACTCTTAGCCGCTGTGCTGGTCTACCACCAGAACCGTAGACCGAGTTCACTGGCGTTTCATGGTCTCAAAACTGTCCCTCTTGTCTCTTCGATATTTTCTTTTACACGATATCGCCAAATACTATACGCATACCAAAATGTAGCGGGAGTTAACCTTCAGAAATACTTGCGGATAGATACTTTAACCTGATAAGATGTAAAGAGTAATTTTGTCGCACGCTGAAGGGAACCCAGAAGACTGTTTTTATATGAGGAGCCATCTTGCATTTATTCCTTCCTCCATAGCAGGCAGAAGCTGATTGGTTACAAGGTGTAGGGCGAGCCAATCAAAAAGCACGTTAAACGGAGAGCCAAATGCTGAGCTCATACTGTCAATCATAGCGTGTCCCGCCTACATATAATTGTGTGCGTGTGTGTGTGTGTGTGTGTGTGTGTGCGTGTGTGTGTGTATGTGTGTCAGGCTTATTATCTGTAAATAGTAGAATTTAGGCCTACCATTATTTACCTATAGTCTTCAGCCTCTTCCGTTAATTTTCACTAGATCATGTGGAACGGCTGGCGCTGCGAGAATATTACCTAGCTCTTATTTACCTATTTTTTAACACATTAAAATGACTATGTAGGCCTAGTCTTTAGCTGCCTCTTTTCTATTATGTATTTTGTTTTAAATCAAGGACATACAAAGTACAGAGCAAACTAACAGAGCACACGTTTGTAACGCGGGAGCTGACCGTTGTGCTGAATCAAGCAACAAACGGTTTGCTCTTATGTTACCCTTCATTTTCCATTTAATTTTGGTTTGTATAACAATAGGCCTACTTTCCATCTGTTTCTAAGTTTGGAGGATTTGCAGACATACACATAGACACACACATGACATAGATAGGCTAGCGAGATTAATTCTAGACAAGGTGATGAGCGAAAAGAAAACAATTCAAAACACCTGTGACGAGGAGCAAAAGGCCAAGAAAATGCGTCATACTGAACCTTTAAGATGAATCTATCGTTGAGTACATGTGGGTTTCGTTGATTTAGACGGAGTTTCTAAAACCTCTGTGTAGTCGCAGCAGCATAATGCGAGTTCTTCTTGCTGGATCAAAAGGTAAGGGTCTATACGGTGGTAGAAGGTTGCTCTAAATACAACAACATAGTTTTATTATTATACATTTTTCACAAATGTTATAGCATTTTCAGATGTCAAGGACTGTGGAGGATAACTCATTTCAGTTCTTCTGTCATACATTTGATAATTTGTAAAAACCTGTGTTGTTGTGCCAAACCTGTAAGCTGGTCAGGTAAGAGTTATGGTTGATATGGTTGATTGTGGATTGCACACAAATTGCTTAGTGTATATTAGTGTATTTGTATATTCACTAACAATTTAATTATAGTACCCCAAGAACGGATAGGACCAGCTAATCTGAAGCTGTGTTACACAGAAGATGAAGGACCGTACATGCACGACAGACCTCAGGTTCCATGGTGGATCACCGACAAAATGTCAAACCGACTCATAGAACAAGACAAGGTCACCCAGTCTAGATTGAACAACGGAATGTGCCTGTCCAAAGCGAGCCTATTGCGTGGCCTGCAGTATTGTTGCTTGCAGCTTTCTCGAGAACCGCTCATCCAAACAACTTCACACTCGACACTGCACTTCCTTGGGTCCTCGGCAATACACCCGCCAAGTGTGAAATCGAACAAGTCGAACAGTTGCTGAGAAAATCGAAGGACAGACGGACATACGTACATACATACAGAGACTCCTCTAATTATAGTTAGATTGTACATTGTGTCCCTAGACTATCATGAAGTAAGACTTGGTAATGACGTATTATTTGTGTAATCACAAAATGAGCAGCCAGGCGGTCATTTCTGGTTTCTGGTTATAAAACATGATTATGCAATATCTAAAATAAGCACAGTACAGAGTACTCGGCACTGTTGTGAATACAGCAAATCTGAGTCCAACATCAGGGCAATCCCTCTAAAGTAGAACATGTAAACTGGTTTCAGAATGGTATAATCCATTTTTTGTCATGTCAAAAAAAACGAATAAAAGAGGATAGGTGTGTAGCCACGTTCTTCCTGTTTGTTTCAAGTCTCTAGTATAGCATATGAATGAATGAGTCTAATTTAAAGGCTGTTCTGTTTACTTACTATTACAGGGAGAGCGCTGCTTTGGCGAAAGTGGACGCCTGAAATGTCCGCATGACCCCGGTGCCGAGGAGCCGCTGCTTCACGGCAGACCACCCTTTTGCAAAGTCACTCTCCTGGCCTCAGTACTGTATACCTGAAGGTTAGTCGCTTCATTTGGAAATGCGCCTTCTGACACAAAACAACATCCTCTTAGTTATTTATAATTATTTTCAATGACAGAGCAGAGGGAGTTGCTGTTTCTTAAGTTCGTGGCACTTGATATTAACAGACTATATTATCTTCTGTGTGAATAAACAATATATTACTAAGTAGTGTATACATCATGTATTCACCCATTAAGCATTTATGTGCAACTACGATAACATTTTGACAATACAGTTATCCTTTACTCTGCACAGCTTCCCACAGTGGCCTCAAACACATCCCATAGTAAATGTGATGCAGCAATGTGATGGCTTGACCGTCACCTGGCTGGGCTCATATTTCCCACATCACCCTCTGTTCAGCAGAGAACACGTGTTGGCACAAAACCACAGAACTCTATGAACTCCACCGAAACCGCCAAATGCCAGATGCCAGATGCCACCACTGCCCTTCAGCACAAGGTGTTGTGTAACATGTTACATCTGCGCGCTTGTTTATGCCAACAGCCACGCAATATTAGCTAGCGCGCTTGGAGAAATCGGAGGGTGAACGAAGCCATTTGGGAATGAAACAAGCGATAAGGTACGTTTGTTTGTATATTCGTTTGGAGGAGAAAAGTGAGCAATGGATTTATTTGGTCCAACTAATTGTGGGTTTTATATATATATATATACTTTTTTTCTGTAGAAATATTAGTGAACTGAACGGAGAGAGAGAAACACACTATCTCTTGGAGAGCATTAGTAAAATGTGGAAGGAGCAAAGCAAAACATTTGGCGTAACACATGGGCAAGGATAGATATCGTTCATGCATTGTATGTACGCTGTGCTCCCAATTGAAAGCAACAATGAATGTGCTTCAATGAGCTCCTGGACTAGGGTGAGGAGGCCGCTTCAGGCCCTGTGGAGCAAGGGAAGAATTAGGCCAATCCAGCCATCTTGTGTGCAGAGCCGTGTGTTTTGATCCCTGTTCTCTCCAGAAGCGGATTCATCAGCCCCACACTGAGCTGTGCCCCATAAGTCTACCATTAACAGAACAACATTAGTCATTCCTTTCGTCTCGGCAGGAATTTAACCCAGAGCTGAAATTCCATTTGTTTAGTTGCTTTTGGCTTTTAGTGACAAAAAGATGAGGAGATTTGAGTTGCTGCACCACAAGATAACCGTGAACATATTCAGCATCCATCCAGTCTTTCACCTCAGAGAATATAATGCTGCAGGTATGTGTACACAGCACAAATGTCAGGTTTATTTGTAGAGCCCTTCACAATTACAGTCTCAACAGGCTTCAGTCTTGATGTGTGTCTGTGATTGCTTCAGAGGGCGGCACTAGCTCAGGAGGTAGAGACAGTTGTCTGGCAACCGGAAGGTTGCTGCTTCGTTCCCCAGCTCCACCTAGCTAATTGTCAAGCTGTCCCTGAGCAAGACGCCTAACCCCAAGTGCTCCCGACGAGCTGGCTGTTGGTTGACAACGCTGTCGGTGTATGAATGGGTGAATGTGAGGCAATGTAAAGAGTTTTGGATAAAAGCACTATATAAATAATCCATTTACTTATTTACCATTTAGAAGGGGGTTATTGTTGTGCTTCTTCTTGAATTTTCTGCTTTGTGAGGCTTCAGGAATGCGCACTAAGAGGTTGCCATGGTATATTTACCAATCCCAGGCAGAAATGTGCTGTCAAGTTCAGCAATAAAGTAGTTCGGCCTTACTATGAGGACGTTGGGAGCAGATCACCATGTATTAAACTTAGTGAAGCAATGTTGTAGATTGTTTCCTTTTTTTCATTTTCCTCATTAGATATGGTAAATGGATTGCATTTATATAGCGCTTTTATCCAAAGCGCTTTACATTGCCTCACATTTACCCATTCACACACCGACGGTGGTGTCAACCATGCAAGGTAAACAACCAGCTCACCGGAAACAGTTAGGGTTAGGTGTCTTGCTCAGGGACACCTTGACAATTAGCTAGACAGAGCCGGGGATCGAACCAGCAACCTTCACGGTTGCCATACAACCGCTCTACCTCCTGGGCTACTGCCGCCCATTTATACTTGATGGCAAGCAAGCAGCATATCTACTGACCTCGGGAAGGCTGCTCTATGATCTCTGTTGGGCTGTTAATGAGTCTGGCTTCCCCATGGAACCATTTTTTCCATACAATAATAAAACAATAAGGCACAGCTTTTTCTGTATCAACCCTCATATACAGTAAGTTCTATGATGGGCTCCTCAGATGGTCATGTTGTCATGGTGACCATCGTAGCCAATGTGTTTGGTTGTCTTGGTGTTTTTATAGAGAATTATATTTAGTGTTGTATAACTGTGTAATCAGAGACATACATACTGCATTACATCCCATCAATTGTACCAGATGTTATGTACAAAAATCTACACTGATGTATCGTCCAATCAGATGTATTTGATTCCGTATTTATATTTATATTTAGCTCCCAGAGTGTTGAATAGCCGTAACAATGAAAAGTTACTCTGCAGGATTAAGGGTGCAAACTATGATCCCAAGCACCCGGCAAATCCTGTGCTGCCTCCGACATTTACCATCAAGTGCTCTTGAAATGGTTCCCCATGTGGGCTTTGTCTGCTGGTCATTCTGGGATGCAGCCCCTGCTGCTCTACAAATATCCACATGTATAACAGGAAACAATGTGGGAGCACAAGATACTACATGAAGTATGCTATATTTGTTTGGAGTACAGGAAGCCCGCGAGTGGAGATAGAGTAGCGGGATGCCTTTACATGTACGCCCACGAAGAGGAATTGGACTTGGACCACCACAGAGGAGAACCATGACGAGTCCCGGTCGGTTTGCGCTCCTTACAACCAGGATTTGTCGTACACTGGGTGCAGCTCCGCCCGCGACCATCCCGCTGCGAAATCACAGACTCTGTGTTTGCCGTAATAACACCTTTAAAGAACCGCACATTTTTGTTCTATTTGCCTCGTTACATGTTACAGCGAGGCAATTACAGTGTGTGAACGTATGAGTGTCTTATGTTCTGGTGCTTGTTAGCAGTACTCTGCAGTATAAAGTTTCTCTCTTGTGGAGGAGGATGAGGACTCAATCACAAGTCACAAAGGTGGCTTGTTGTTCCGGTACACGTCGTACATTCAGATCACGCTCGGCTATTTCCATGACTAGCAAAGTAACCATCTGTTTTCTTTATTATGTAAGATGGTAGATTTAGCAAAGAAAAAATCTGGAAAAAATACAAGCTCTCCAACATTGTTAATGATCACCAGGAGACAGATTCAGCAAAGTGATGTTTGTGTGAGTTTGTTAGTTTGAAAACGTATGCATTGTTGTTAGCAAACGTTGTCATCAATGTGAGCAGGAAGTTCACCTGGAGCATCTTGGGGATACTGCGCCCTCTAAACCCTACAAGGACCACGATGAGGGCTCCCAACTCAGAGTTCACCGACGGACACCTTAAGGTCCCGGTGACCATCAACAGTGCCAGAGAACTGCCTGTCCGACAGCAAGCTCCCCTCAAGTATAGACTCCATCTCACTTAACACACAATACACATGTCTACATGCTCCAGCCCGGCTGCTAGGGGTTACAACCAGAAAACATGTTGCTTGTGTTGTTTTTGTTCTGAAGGAAGAGGTGTACTGGAGATGTCTTCTGATGTGGGCTTTCTGATGTGGGCTTTCTGATGTGGGACCTTCTATGGGCAACAGAGCAACCTTCTCAGAGGAAGTTTATATATATTATATATTATTATATATTATATTATATATATTATATATTATTATATTATATATATTTCAGGCCTGGGTCAAGCAGAATTTGTTTTTAATATGTGGCTTTTATCAAATTAAGTTTGTGTGAAATATTACTGTAGTTCACTTAGCATATATAATTAATGTAATAGTCTCATTTTATTTACAGGATGAGGTTCAGCCATTCTTTGAGGTCAGGTTTCAGGAGATCACATGTAAGAGACCTAATCCACGCTGGAAGGAGGACTTTACCTCTGACTTCAAGTAATATTACACCCTTTAGTTATTGTA
>OMKP01087205.1:0-10546 GCA_900302375.1 Bathygadus melanobranchus | reverse complement strand
TGGGGGGGGGGTGGGGGGTTGGTGGTGGTGGTGGTGGTGGAGGTGGAGGTGGTCGTGGTGGTGGAGGTGGTGCTGGTGGAGGTGGTGCTGGTGGTGGCGGTGGGGGTGGTGGTGGTGGTGGGGGGGTGGGGGTGGGGGTGGTGGTGGTGGTGATGGTGGAGGGTGATGGTGGAGGGGTGGTGGTGCTGGTGGTGGTGATGGTGGTTGTGGTTGTGGTGGTGGTGGTTGTGGTGGGGTGGTGGTGGTGGTGGTGGTGAGGTGGTGGTGCTGGTGGGGGAGTGGTGATGGTGCTGGTGTTGGGGCTGGTGGTGGTGTTGTTTTTCTTTATGCATATCAAGCCTGGATTTAACAATGTCTTTTTGCTTACCCCTGGGACACAATACAATTAGTCGCTGCTGGGAAGAAGCAACATAGACTCATTGATGATCATGTGTAGGGTTTTTTCTCTTCCTTTCCTTCCAGTTAACAGGCCAATCCGATCAATGAGGGACTTGTTGGAACACTGACAGGCTGTCTTTTCCCTCGCCACATTAAGAGCATGTATCAATTTAGATGAAAAAGATAATAGGTTAACCGTAATGGAGAGAGGCATAAAGCATAAAAGATCTTCAGAACAACAAGTGACTTCATGTCATTAGTTATTGAGTGTGTGTGTGTGTGTGGGTGTGTGTGCGGGGGGGGTGCCGTAATGATATAAGTAAAACATGTCAAGGCAGTAGCAGAAGATTATAAAAAAAAGAGCAAAACAACTACAACAACAGAATACACAGAGGTTCATAGTGGCATCATTAAGCAAGATGATGCATTCCATGCATAATACTAGCTGTGCTACAGGGTCCTGGTGGGAGCAACAGCTTTATCTGCTCCTGAAAAATGAACGACGCCTCGCTTTGCTTTATACTCAGCCAAAGGCTGGAATAAGAGGGAAATATTTTACAAAAAAGTTACAAATGTATATTCTTAGTGTCATACATGCTATTACTTTAAAATACATTTTACCAATATTCAGCTGTTGCCCCAACCTTTCCTCAGACCTGAAAATAATCATATCAATAATCAATAGTGGCCACTAGCTGAGCAATATCCGAGCAATCAAGGGAGGGACCCCTTATAATTCTCCTTACAAGTAGCTGTGCGTGTGTCACAGCTTATCTTTTAATATCCAACCCTGTTCCACACAACACAGCATGTTACTACACTATAGTGCATCACAAATTCTATTTAATCAGCTTTAACGACTTCACTCCCCACCTCATTACCATGTACAGCCAAGCGATGGGAAATGTATGATTGGATTTCAAGCAAAATCTCTAACATTCAAGAGAACTTCCAGTCAAAGATGGACTCACTATCTTACTCAATGCTCCCTCAAGATGGGGAGGGGGGGGGCAAGGAGACTCAGAACAGTGTTTATTTACAACCTCAATATCCAATGCTGTGCTTTCATTACTTGTTTACCTCACCAATACAGACCTCATTCAAACTGGATAATCAGACTTGTGGTTACATGCGGTATAGACTTCATTTTCTTTTCAATGGTAGCCAATGTGAGGATGTCACAATATATAATATAAACAAACTCTGTCATAGGGTTGCAAAAAGGGGATACTTTACGCAAATTGTCCATGGGTATTTTGATTTTTGACAGTAAATTATTGGTGTATTGGTATATAAAAATTCATATTCATTCATATTTAGCTGGAACATAAACAAATCAAACCAATTCAAAGTCAATTCAAGCTCACTTGAATGAGTTAAAATTCAACCCTGCACTGTGAATTGATGCACTGCAATCTGATCTGTACCTTCTTGCTGAACTTGATGCATGAAAACTGAAAAAAATAATATTAGAATGGGACTTGAATTAAAACAATTTTAATTCAACATGTTGAATGGAATAAGGGATCAGAGTATTTGTTTTCATTCCACATGTTGAGACATAACATAGGGAGGACATGTTTTATTCAACATTAATCTTTTGGTTGTGAAGAATCCTAAATTACATTTAAAACAAATCATGTTTGCATGACTAAGCTAACTAATGCCAGACACATACAGACAAGATAATTACAGCTTGTGCAAATACTTGTATTTAGAATAAATACTATGCATAACTCATGAATTAACAGTTTCTGTGTTATGTTAAGTGGTTCTAGGTAACTTGTTTGAGTGGCAGTGTGCTGTGGGCTGTGGATAGTGAACACACATGGTTCAAAGTGAAACATTAATGACCTTGTGAGTTGTGTATGACAAGGTTAAAGCTTGGGAGTCACAAACACAAGGTACATATTTCAGATATGAAGTGTGTGTGGTGCCCTCAGTATACCAGCAGACAATCTATAGTTCATCAGCAGTGGTCTGAGCTCCTGATTGGAAATTGGAGCGAAGAACATCTGGCAGTACTCATGCTCTCACACACACACACACACACTGACACACACCCTTGGCCGAGTGTATGATGAGTGTGCTGGCTAGAGATAAGATTTGTATCCTGATGTCCTTTTTTCTCTTAGGCTTACCCAAAATGGTGTTCTGAACTGAATACTGCGTTCAGACACACACACACACACACACCTAAATAAAGCAACAGGCTCATCATCTTGGGTTTACGAATTCTGCTTAATTATTCAAACGTCTTAATTAGGCAATCGGCTGGCCGTACGTTTACCCAAGTCTGTTGGTGCTGCATGTCAACACAACCCATTTGTTAGGATGTAGGCCTATTGGCTAGGTAGGCCTACAATATTTGCCTTTTGCCAAATGTTTTCAAATGCTGCTTTACTGTCTCCAGCGATCAGGACGGCGCCTACCACACACTTCGGGATGAGACCACTATGGCTACAGGATATTTTTCTCTTCTGTTATTTTTCTATAAATATATATACGCCAATAATTGGTTTTGTTAAGTTTAGTTCAGAGAAGCTCAGTCATTCACACCTCATCTCGAGTTTTGTAGTTTCACAACCTTTGCGCGTGCGTGCGCGTCGCGAGCGCTTTGATTTCCCTCCGCGAGCGAGGCAGCGGCTCATTAAAAGCAAACAGTGAAACTATGTTTCAAAGTAAAGCCAATACGTAACGCCACCCCTGTCATTTTGGATCCAAAAAAACCCCAAGCGCCGATGGAGATCCTCGAAATACACGCGGGAGCCAAAATGGAGGACAGTGGAACAGTTTCATAACCACACAGTGTGGGAGGAGCTTGGTGCTCTGGAAGCTCGGATACAGCGGGGAGAAAAACACAGGCGGCCGTTGGGAAGTGTTCGGGCGCCAGCGAACACCAAGAAAGCCACCTGAAATCTTACCAACGGGAGTCTAACCTGGGGGATCCGCGAGAGTGAAGTGGCTGCGCGAAACAACCGAAAACAAGCCATCGCGTCTCGGGATGTGAATCCCCGTGTGCATACCTGGATTATTTTCGCTCTCTAAGCGAGCTTTAATACACTACGGAAGCATTTTATCAGTTGCGCACACACAACATTTAAGTGTGGCCGGGAGCCTTTGACAGGGACTGTGTCAGGGGGGCAGGCATGTGATGCGACTTGTTACTATAATGTGTCTTTGACAATCGCGCGGTTTGTTTTGAGGAGTAACCCCGTTGGGGAGAACAGTAAAGGTGGGGCCGAGCCGGAGACGCCAAAGGGATTATTTTAACACGCGTATAGCCTGGAAGCTCTCCTTCTCTCCCCCTCTTTCCCTCTCTCTCCCCTCTCTCTCTCTTCACCCGTAGCGTTTCGGGGAAGGCGACGGGAGGCCGCTTGTTGTAACTCTCGGCGACTGCTCTCCTGTTTTGCATTTCGGCGTGCGCCTCATAATTTGTGTCACCGGTCAGCTGCTCTCAGTGGCCTTTGTCTCCCGGTTGGAACGTAAGGTTTGAGGACTCATATTTGGGGATCATTTCCCCGGCCGACTCTGACTATGGCGGACGACGACATTCTCTTTGAAGATGTGTACGAGCTTTGCGAGGTCATCGGAAAGTAAGTACTCTTGATGGCTTCATTATTGTTTTTAAGTGTGTGTGTATGTCTGTCTGTGTGTGTGTTTGTGCTGCTGCTTACAATCTGCCAATGCACGCGCGAGACCACACGCGCACATCGGACACACGTGTGACGTGTGCCTGTGATACTGTCCTGGTCTGTGTCATGGTCATGATGTCAGCTGTTCGCGGCTTTTTGCAGTGCAGATGGTCGTATATACCCCGTGGCTTATCAATTATTTCACAATGCTGAAATCAATGCTCCTCGCATTGATTGCATGATTCTTTTTGAACGTTTTAATGTTTCGTTCGCTTTTTCATGTTGTGCGTTAATGGAAGTTGGTGGCGCCGTGCAGATATGAAATGTCTCATGAACACTTAGAATATATGCCTACTAATAGTATTCTCTCACCAAGGCAGATACCTGCGTTTTCTAAGGGTCAGGCAAAAAATGAATACCTCATATGCCCAGGCAGGCAACATTCATCAAGTGTCCACTCTTTTGCTTGTAATAACACTTGTCTCAGTTGGAGCTTAATTACAACACAGTTGCACAATCATTTTCCAAGGGGTTCTCCCCAATATTGGACAACTCGAACGCCATCTCACAATGCCACGAGCATTCAATCACTGTCCCATTATAATAATGATTAGAATACATGAATAGATTATTATAACCGTAATGTGCACGTCATTATGACCAGAAACCATTCACCCAATGACTATCACGTTGGCGCACCAGACCAGGGCTCATAATTATTCATGGCAAACAGTTTTGCAGTCCCAACATTTTTCAGTCAGTCAGTCTTCATTAAGCACCCCAAACCTCAGCCTGAATGTTATCTCCTTACGCACGGGCGCACATTTCATATGGAAGCCCTGCATTAACCCACAAAATGTCTTCAGCTTTGAGGCCAATCATTACAGTGCCTTCACAGCCTGGGAGTCCAGAAGAATGCCTTCAAATGTCACAGTGTGTGCTGGAGTTAAAGTGTTTGTAGTTGAGGCCTCGATGAAAGCAGAGGTTGCCCTGGGATAAGTCCAGCTTCATCCCCGTTTAGTTTTTAGTTTTTAAACTAGTTAAACGGAAGAGGAGCTTGTTGTCATCTAGTGATCTATTGTCTCAACTACTAAAAAGAATAACTGAAATAGCTTAATGCAGCCAGCCAGTCAGTCAGTCAGTCAGTCCGTCAGTTGGTAGTGTAGTCTGACTGGTTGTGGAGCGCAGGTGACAGATTTCATAGAGAAATGGTTACTACATGTTTAGGCAAGCCTTAATACTACGTGTTCTACACACACGCGCGCATGCACACGCTCACACCTCCATCTCTTTGTTTGCCCAAATTTTCTGCACACACAAACGACAATATTCTGCCCACGCGAAGAAAACGAAACATTCAGCATAGTCCGGTCAGTGTTTCACGCTCTGCCGTCGTCCTGTGGTTCAAGACGGGGTCTAGCTGTGTATGCAGGCGTTGAGCGTGGCGCATAAAGAACACTGCAAAGTCAAACGCTTCATCACGCACGCACGCACGCACGCGCACACACACACTCAATAAATAATGACGAGTGACCACATCCGCACATGCAGACATGGGTGGCAGTGTCAGTGGTCTGACTCATGGCCTTACTCATAGATTACGGCAGTGATGTAGAGTTGGAGGCGGGTGTAGGGAGGGTGCCCTGCTGTCCTCCGTTCAGACAATAGCTTTCATCACACAGCCTCCATCCAAGGTCCCCCATCACTTGTGCGGTGAAGTTGTGCAGGGGAGTTCAGTCAGGTGGCTTGTCTAAGAGAAACTGGCAAAAAGGCCAGAAATCCTTTTGGCATGACATATGTACATGTATGTATGTACACGCATGTAAATGTCATGACGACTGTCGTGTTGTATACATTTTGTTCCACCAATCATGACTGTCACCCATACAATCAGATGCCGAGTCACAAATGGTCTATTCAACTTCAACATTATGGAACTGTAGAAACCCTCTTTACAGACTTTCTATTTCATTCTATCAACATGACAACACAGTGGTGTGTGTGTGTGTGTGTGTGTGTGTGTGTGTGTGTCACTTGCCATGTGTATGAGAAGGATTCAGTTCTCGACTGAGACTGTCGACTGAACTCAAGACACAAAGCTTGCATGTCAGTTAGCCTGTCATTGTTTGTTTGTCTTATGTCCATGTTTGTTGTATGTATTTATTAATTTATTTAACATGGACAGTCATTGACTGCCCCAGAGTTGGCTAGATAGCTAACTTGTATCAGCAGTCCCTGAGCAGGCAAATCCACAGGATAATTATGCCATCAGCAGGGGAACAAAACTAAAAGCTTTCCTTTTAAACCATTACATCATACAAAAAATGAAATACTCTGGTACTTTTTGTGGTTAATGGTCACATGATTGGTTATATTTCAGCCAGTTATGATTTTAAAACAAGAGAAGGTAGAGCATTGTCTGATAGTGCTAGGTATTGTGTTCTAAGTTTGCAGCTCTAATGGAGAAAGCTGAGCGGCCAAATTCAGTGGACCTGTCCTGTACTACACAGTTGCCTCTGGTAGATGCTCTTGTTTGCCTGATGTCATCTGAGCATAGTGATGCAAACTCTTGTCACTGGGGGAGGGGCAAAATTGTGGGGATTTCTACATTAAGGAGTTTGCAAGGTGGACAAAATTATCAAAGGTCAAAAGGTTTTACTTTGTAATTATATGACAGTGGTGATACCTATTTGTCTTTTTGTACAATATTTTGAGTGTTCTTTTGTATAAACTGTGCATAGGCCTCCAAATGTTTTTTCCTGCTTGGGACCAAGTGGTAATACAATATGACAGGTGTAACAAAATCATAGTGTGCATGTACAACTTTAATAATTAGTTCCTAATGAATTTGACGTTGTTAAGGTTCCATCCATTTTTCAAAGGTTAGGTGTGAATCGATAATTATCCCAAGGTGCTTAAAGTCTCAGACTATTTGAAGCTTTTCACCCTTAACAAGGATGACCGGCAGATGAACATCTTTCCTCTGGATTGAAAAATACATAAACATAAAAAAACATAAGCTAAATAGTAAGGGGCCCAGGATATATCCCTGGGGCACACCTAACGAGCGATCAATTTGTGAGGAGGGCTTTCTTCCAATCCGTGTGCATTCGCATTGTCAAGTAGGCCAAATATGTCCATCTGAAGCAGTCAGCTGTTTGGCTGCTTGTTGAGGTTGTGGGTGGATGGAGGGGGGTGATTGGCGCATGTAATGTATGCAGTGAATGAATCGGGAGCAGAGGAGAATAGATCTGGGAAGGGCTGGGCTGGGGGGAGAGTGAGGAGGAGGTCTGGGGCACTCTAGAGAGAAGCAGTCCATTAGCTTGGCACCAGTCCTGCAGGCTACGCTCTTTTCTCCTCTCATCTTTGAGCAACTGTGTGCTTATAAGCCTGTGTGTTTAGACATTTTATATTTCCCCCCAGTGAGGCTTTCACAACACGTATAACAAAAGCATTCGCAAGAGTGTTTGTGTTTATGCTTCTGAACTGTGCTGCGATGACGTTTTCACCGTTGATTAAATGTGAATTTGATGTACACAATTCAAAATGTGTCCCGGTGTTACAAGATCTTTAAGGAACATTTTTTTTAGTGCGAGTTGATGTAATTTTGGCTTCATTCCAAGACTGTGGCAGTACAGATGAAACTCAGGCGGGCCACTACAGTACGGTCTATTAATGTGAAACACTGCAAGTTTAGGGCTTCATTTATCGTTCAATTCCATTGTACAAACTACTGCAGGAGCACATCTTTCAGTGGTTTTAATATAAGCTGGGCAGCATTGGATTCCCTGTACAAGCTCTCCTTGCTATTAATGGGACCCCAAAGCAGACCTGATTGTTGTGTCAATGGACAGCCAATGGGACTGTCTGCCTGCACAGTGCCCAGTCCTCAGGCCGGGCCACAGATTTAACAATGAATGAATGGCTGTGCTCTTAACGCACTCTCATGTGGACACACGCAGGCAGCTCAGCGTCTCTCACTCTCTCTCTATCCCCCGCCAACCAATGGGGAAGGAAGGAGAAAAAAGAAAAGAATATATAGGGCAGTGTTTGTGTGTTGTCCAAGGCCTTGTTATGCCATGTATGTGTATGCAGATCCTAGAAGCACAATGTGTGAAACACTGACCTACATCAGGAGGAGGGTTCACCCAGACAGCAGGTCTTTAGTAGAGCCCGACCGATGCCAGATTTCTGGGTTTGATTTGGTTGAATGTTTTGACCGATATTGTGTCAAAAAAGTGCAGCATTTTCAAATCAATTTGAAAATGTTAAAGTTTCTTACATTGAGAACGTCGAACATTAAGTAAACAAATAAATAAAAATAAACACCAACGTGAAGTAAATGAAGCATCACTTTAGCGATGTGTGAGTCAACACACTCACTCACGCACTATGGAAAGGAGCTATAATGGATAATACCATGTATGGATAATACACACCCAACACCTATTTAATCCAACATATAATGAAATGTAATAGTAATAATAATACATACCTAGTATAGAATAAATGGTTAAACAGATTTTACTCTGTGTGTCTGGATTGTTTATGAAAATGGTGCTATCGCCAATGCCTGTGCATCCTCACACCAGTTACTACACGGCTTATGAGAAATCGTATGTGTATAATGTAGTGTGGCACACATTCAAAAGTCAGTGTTGAGCATAGTTTGCAGTCTGCTCTACTTTTTCTACTTATTTAAAAATCAGGACACATCGGCCGCATAACTGCCGGTTCCGATGTCGTCAAAAAAGTTCAATAATGGCCGATGTACCGGCCAATCAGAAACATCGGTCAGGCTGTAATCTTTAGCTCTCAGAAGTCAGCCTGAGGGCCTTGATGTCTTGCTGTGCTCAACTGTTGACTTGGCCAAAACTATAACAACCATAGCTACCATATATCATGCAGCTGCTGCACTCCTATGGGCCCATGGGCTGTGGGTCACTTCAGTTTAAAAAGAAAGTCAAATGACTTAATGCATTTCAAAATAAAAGCATTTCTCCCCTCCCCATGCAGTGTACATACTTAACTTAAGATCTCTAGCCGTACTTCACAACATGCTAATAGCAGGTGTGACTGAATGGGGACTCGTGCCTAGGGGGACTAGACAGGTGGAGTGTGTGTGTGTGTGTATGTGTGTGCGCACCGGGCCTTCACAGTTAGCTTTATACAAGCTCGGTCTCTTCCGTCGGTGGTGGATGAGGAGGAGGGGGTGAGATCTGCTGAAAGTCTAGTTTCGGCACGCACAATTACACAAACACGGCATAGCGAGCCGTTCTCTCGCGCTCGGCCACTGAAATATTTATCTGTCAAACCGTGGGGGAAAACACCACGGAAGAAAATGTTGGAGGCTCAGCGCGTGCAGTGACAAGCGGAAGGCATTTACAATGTATCACAGTCTAGCATCGCATTACACACACATGCAGCTCAAGTTGTGGGGGTGCTTCTCTCACCCAGCATGGGGGGGGAGGTGGTGGAACCGCAAGTATGTGGAATGGATGGAGCTGGGCCCATACAGGTGAGGAAAGTCCTCCAGAATGCAAACAATTATTTTTTATTATTGTTTGCTGAGATGAAAGCTGAGGCATGCCTGCGATTTTTTGTTTTGTTTTGTTTGATCTGCTTCATATTTCATTAAGCTCTATTGAGCTAAGGAGGCCTGCGGCTGACCTAACTACAGAACGGCAGCTTCTTTGCAGATTGCTAAGCCAGCAGAGCTTCATCACAGTCAGCAGACCCATGCCGTCTTCAAGCTCTGACTCTGCCTTGATAGGCATTTGAAGTCAGATGTTTGCCTCGCATCTGGTCGTCGTAGCACATTGGAAGTGACAGCAGTCCTCTTGGATAACATGCAGTGTCGGGAAGGCAGTCTTTACTGGGGCAACTTATGCTAATGTCCCCCTGTCACATGCAAAGGAACAATACAAAGAGGTTCCTACAGGGGGAGGGCGTTCTGTAAATTGTTACGCAAAATTGATGTTAAAGGTTCCACAAAATTAAAAATTGCTTCCGTTGGAGGTATTGAGGAATGACAATTGGCATTGTAATTAGGTAGTTGTTCCTTATTTTACTCACTTCTTGTGTCAAAGACTTTGCTATCTAAATTCTTCCACTTATAAATGCCAAGACAAAGCATATATACAAGTGTTATTGTATCAAGGCAACCTGGACATCACTGATAATATGCATTACATCACTACGGCACAGCCATACTGCATGCCTTTTAAACAACTAGAAGGTCATCCCAGAGGAGTGGTTAGGGTGTGGAAGGTCACTTGGAGTGCCGTCGCATCGAGTCGCCAGTGCGACCTGGCAGTGCTGTGATTTAGACTTTTTCCATTTTCTGGGCGGCCTGCCCAGCCCCCCCCCACACTCACACACACACACACACCCCCACACACACACACACACACACACACACACACACACACACACACACCCTAGCGAGTCCATGTCTCCCATCACACCGCGGGAGACACTGGTGGGACTGACACACATTCGCGTACATAGGCATCCTCTCATGCTTCCTACTT
>OMKP01086993.1:2689-13967 GCA_900302375.1 Bathygadus melanobranchus | reverse complement strand
GTGAGCGGCGACGACACACACACACATGCACATGCAATTATTGGCGTCGCCGGTGGAATGCCTTCTCTGCATTTATCCCATCCTGACCGTCCTCCCCCAGGGAAAGCCAGGAGCAGTGGGCAGCCATCAGTAGAGGCGCCCGGAGACCAAGTCCAAGCGCTCAGTCCTGTTCTGGTCAGGGACAGGACCGAAGAGCAATCTGTTCTTCTGCATGTTTTTTTTGTTGTGGGGTTCTATGGGGGGAACCCGAGTGAACACGGGGAGAACATGCAAACTCCACACAGAAAGGCCCGGGAACCAGCCCCGACATGTTGCACCATGCGGGACTTGAACCCACAACCTTCTTGCTGTGAGGAATGCTTAATACATGACAGGACAATGCATAAATAGGCGAAATTATATTGTTTTCAACTTTTGAGACCTAAGTAGGCCATTTGCAATAAATGCACTTGACATGAACGCTATGAAAAACATGGCCACGTTACAGTAGCTGTCCATCACCCATAAGAGCATACGATTTATTATTATCCCAGCATAGTATGAAGGAATGCTGCCCCCTGCCGTACACAAGTCCAACGTGCTTGCTTTTTACTGTTCACCAATAAAATGGATGATTAATGGTTAAGTTAAACAATTACATATCCCTATTTTGTACATTTGTGCAAATTTCACCTTCACCTTAACACTGTGTTAAGAGTGTTAGATATGACATCGACGCAGACACTTACCAGTCCTGAGCGGCATACTGAACACTTTTTCTAATGACACGTTCTAGAGAATTGATTTTGACACACACACACACACACACTCTCTCTCTTTCTCCCTCTCTGTCTCGCAAAGATTAAAACGCAAAAAATGGTGACCAACAACACTGTTCCCACTGAAACTGAATAAACGTTTTCTTTACTGTTCAGGTAATGATTTTCACATGTTCATTATTATATCATTTATATTAGTCATATCATTATGTAATTTAGGCTATTAGTTAACCCTCCGCCCAATCTGCTACTGCCCCGGCCCGCCTGTCAATTTTAAAACCCAGTGTGGCCCTTGAGCCAAAAAGTTTGCCCATCCCTGTTCTAAGTTCTCTGAATTTAATTGAACCTGTTAGTAATAGAGCGTGACCACTCATCACAGCGCTGAGTGGACGCTACATAATGCATTCTCCTCTCTTGACAATGTGCTCTACATTGAGTAACATACTGTTGCTGTGTGCCAGTGATTCTCTACAACTTCAGATAACATTTTCTCCATCTTGATGGCCCGTTGAGATGCTTGGCATGTCGACCACCACAAACAACCAGGCACTTCATCAGGATTGAAGAGGTCAGCTAGGATACAATAGCCATGGATACAATCCGATCCTATCTAAGTGCACTGTAGCGTAGCAGATCCTGATTGCGTTGATTATGTTTCACCCATTCGACCTGAGGGATACCCTATACATCATCATTTTTCAATACAATGATCCGAAATATTTGATCCAATATTATGGCTGCATTCAGAATTGTATATTGAAAGAAAAGGGCATGTGTGACACAAGACGTTGAATTCAAATATTGGGTCCAACAAAACAGAAGAAATGCAAACATTGTTGATTATGAAAAGTGTCTACACTGTTGTACGTTTTTGCCTGAGGCTAATGTGACATCAACACAATTAAATTAATTGACGAAGACAAAACACTTCTAGACACAACGGGGTATTATCCTAAGATAATTGGATTTATATATATATATTATTACAAAAACCAACCTTTTTTATATGGTCGCTGCTTCTCATAACAAGGACTTTTGCTTTGAAAAACCTCCACCGGAAGTTCAAATATAACCGTGAAATACCAACACTGCAAGAATTTGGGGGTTGTTGTTTTTTGTTGTTGTTGCAAGGTGTGACACACGTAACGTGAAACTTCCTCGCGAAACACACCCGTGTACCCGTGGGGGGTTTCACTTGTCTCTTTTCCACCATGGCGGATACTCATGTGTTTGTAATCGGGACCGGAGGAGAGTAATGTTAGCCGAGTTAGCTAGCATCCAGTCCAGCTAGCCCACCGCGTTAGCTACCCTCTACCGAGAAAAAGTACCGTAATGCTGACAGGCGTAACGTGTACGGGTCCCCCGGACGGTTAGCCATCACCCAGTAGGATGGGGTAAGTCGTCAAGCGTGTGTGTTAGCGGGGAAAACACTCGTGGGCTAACTATGTTTTGACGGGACACCTCGCCGAAGAGCTAGTGGTGCTGGGGACAGCTAATGCAAACCTCCCCTGGTGTGTACACCTGGTTCTGGAAAATGCCTTGAGGGGGTCAGTCAGTCAGTCAGCCAGCCAGCCAGCCAGCCAGTCAGTCAGTCGGTACATGAGTTGCGGTCGGTGGTTTGGGGTTTAACGCCTGAAAACTCAACTCAAACATGGCCCTTCTGTTTGGGGATACAGCGTTTGTTTTCTGGACGCCGTGCGAGTGATTCGTTTTTTTGGTGTGTACTTTATGAAGGGAGATCATGTCTAGTAAAACTGCGAGCAAGGACAAGAAGTCGAGCTTCAGCAAGAAGCTGTTCAGGCGGGGCTCGGTGCGCTCGGTGGGCAGCTTCATGAGCAGAGTCCTGCGGACCCTGTCCACACTGTCCCACTTTGTGTCCGAGGTGCAAACAGAAGACGACAAAGACGACGGAGGCTTCACTTCATTCAAGACCGGGAGCAAAGACCTGCATGTGGACGACTGTGACATCGGCGGCTTCCTATCCGGAGACAAGGTCCCCGGCGTGTCAGGTCTGAAGAACCATGGCAACACTTGTTTCATGAATGCAGTGCTGCAGTGCTTGAGCAACACCGAGCTGTTCGCTGAGTATCTGGGCTTGGAGCAGTACAAGGACGACGAGTCGAACGAGGAGAGACCTAAGACGAATGGCGTGCACTTGCAGAGGAAAGCCCCCGGACACAGAGGAGAAGTGACAGAACAACTTTCTGGACTCGTTCGGGCACTCTGGACGTTTGAGTACACCCCTCAGCATAGCAGGGAATTCAAAGTAAGCATGTCAAAATGTGTTCCAGTTAAAACATATAGGCCTACTGACACCCAATGGATCTGCCAAGTTGCAATGTTATCTAAAGAAACATAGTTGTTATTCTTATAATGTTTACACCTAGACATGCCAAAGGAATCCACTGTCCCATCCTAAGTGTTATGTACAGTTATTGCAAACGTTGATTGAGATGTACTCTGCAAACACAGGGAACCTCGCTTTTCTAAGTATACAGTTTATTATTTTCCAGAATGCCGTGTCCAAAAGTGCATTGCAGTACCGAGGGAATTCCCAGCACGATGCTCAGGAGTTTCTGCTGTGGTTGTTGGACAGAGTTCACGAAGACCTCAATGCAATCCATCCCGACAGTGGACCTTCGATCAGGGTGAGTCCCGGGTTTGGTTAGGTTGTCGTGTGTTGGGCAGCCCGGTTACTTTGGCCATCATCACAAGGCTTCTAGAAATGTTTTTGGAAGATAAAACGTACCGTTCATCAGGGTCAGACGTTAACAATGGCTTGGGGATTCTTGCTCCTTGAAATGCCCTCGAAATTGTGATGAACTTCAGAATGTTTTCATTGGAGTCATTGCATATTGGTATGGTCTGGTATGATAAAATTGCCGTGGAAATCCAAAATGTCTACATTGGGGCAGAAAAGGTTCATTTCCTACCCTGCCGTTCATAATAAACAAACTGTTGTGCTGTGTGTGTGATCACATTTTGGAATAGAAATTGGTATTAATAGGCAGGTGCGTAATGCTAAACGGACTGGCAGAAGTTTGGGTAACCTACAGGATATTGTTTAGTGGAAGTCCATTCTCTGTACATTTCTATTGTGTGGACTATTTTAGTTTTGTTTGCACAACAAAAGCCGGCTGTCCCTCAGCAGAACGGTGTTTTGTCAGGGCAGGGGGCGAGTCACAGGTACATGTAACATGACCTCCACAAATTCCACACTGCGTCACTCGGTAGTTTGGGGTATTTCACAACAAAATGTCCTGCCTTGGCTCTCAGTCAAGTGTATCTGTCGAAGGAGTCTGGTAATACAGGTGGAAGTCCAAGTGGAGAATGAGTTTCTGCCAGGACTTTCTACTAGTGCAGCAACATCATAATTAATTTACTGCGGGGAGTTTTGCCCCAACGAAATGTATTTGAGACGCCAATGTGATTAATCCGCTCCATTAAATGTAACCTCCTCATTTTGATTACATGTAGTAAATGTGGTTATTATCGTTAAATAATTAAAGTCTCTTCAACTCGAGAATAAATGCGTTCTTCCTGTACTGCCTGTGTTGCATTTAACTGGAGCTAGTCTCTTTTTGACACGGTGCTATATGTTAATTCATCATCTGCAGGCTAAGCTAGGATTTGTTTGCAAATGGTCAGTTTATAAATTTAGTTTTGAGAACTTTTCTAATAACAAAGGAAAATATCGATGTATCTTTCCACCATCACCATCACCATTACTCTAAGGACAACATGTATTAATAGTTTAATCTACTGGGAAGTTGTTCCCCAGTCTCCTGTCATTGTGATTGGCTCCTGTTGGCCTTTTTTTTTGTTTTTTTGACACAAAACCCTTTTTGCCTTCCGACCACCTAGCCACCGATCGAAGAAGACGACGAAAGCCTGGAAGGCCCCTCCCCTCCCCTGTCTGCAGGCTCCTTTGTGCAAGAGCTCTTCCAGGCTCAGTACAGGTAGGCTCTACTTCAACGCTCACTCACCAGTTTGTTTGATACGTTTGTTGTTTGATCCAACCCTGGGTTTTTCTATCTATGTTATCCATCCGCCAGGTCCTCCCTCACCTGCCCCCATTGCCAGAAGCAGAGCAATACTTTCGACCCGTTCCTGTGCATCTCCTTACCCATCCCTCTCCCGCACACCAGGTGGGTGCACGGTTCACCTGCGCGTGGGATGCGATGGGCACGCGCGGTGTGTGTGTTTACCAGGCAGGCCGCGACACGCTCGCCGTGTCGTGACGAGCGGCAGTTGGTTCGCTAAATTGATTTAATCGTCCTGGAAGGATGGGGGATTGTCTTTGGAACAGCAAGCACTGCAATTTTGCTTACTGACTGTTGAGCAACCTCCCAATTGTGGTTTTGTGCTTTGACGCAGAGGGATTGAAGCTTAAAGACGGGACCAACAAGAGTCTTTTTTTTCTGTGTGTGGTTGTAACAGTGTAGCATCTTATGGTCAATATGTTTGTATGTTTTTTAAGGGTCACAAGGGGGTACAACCCTCCCCACAAGCAACACAAACATGTGGAATATATTAATGATGATGATGATATTGTTGTATGCCATTTGATGGATGCTTTTATCCAAAACATCTCACAATACTAAGTGAGATGTGCCTAATGCATCTATACTTAGCATGGGACATGCTATGTAGCGTCTAAGTCTAGACTAGGCTCAGCTATGGCTATGGCTCCTGACGTCAGCTCCTTCATCCCCTTGCTTGCTGTGCAGGCCGCTGTATGTGACGGTGGTTTACCAGGGCAAGTACTCCCACTGCATGAGGATCGGAGTGGCCGTGCCCCTCAGCAGCACCGTGTACCGGCTCCGGGAGGCCGTGTCACGTGAGACCAAGATCCCCATGGACCAGGTGCCCGTTTCTGTCCCCCTTTTTATTTTTAACGAGACCTGCCGCAGTGGTACCAGGTTACACGCACACACAGACACACACACACACACACACACACACACACACACAATGTGAGCTCAGCAGCCTGACAGCCAGAAAGGCCTGGGCACAGTTGCTCTTTTGTATGCTTTGTGAATATCAGCGGCGAGGACCGTTGAAACGTTTGCGCTGAATGGGCAGTTGGGTTCATCGCATCACTGAGCGGCCGGTCACTACATCATACCGCCAGTTCCTGTATTCCCATGACGTTGATGTTTGTCATTAGGGGCCCGATTCCCATAGTTAACATTCAAATTATATTTGACAGAGGTGGCTTTATGATGGTTTTATATTGTGCCCTTGCTATGCACACATGTCTCGCATGAAGAAAACACTGTGTGTAAAAACAGTTTTACCAGCAATTAAACCAGCAGTGTCTGCCCAAGTTGTGGACAGATAGTAACCTGAGATAGAGCAGCGGTATTACCAAATATGCTCCATTTGTTATTGTTGTAAAGCACTTTGATGGCACATACCTTATTATTTTCAAGGAAAGAGGCCGCATGGAATGCATGGGTGGCTTGGAAAGCCTTTTGATGGCGTTCTTGGTGCCTTGTGGTTGTGTGTTGAGGTTTTCCGGGTATGAATGACGTACATTATCCCAGCAGACTCGGTGTTGAGGCCAACTGGGGACCAGCCTTCGGAATGTTTGGAGTAGCTTCAGAGAATTGTTGTTTTTGTTTGTGTGGGACCCAATTAGATGAAGATATTACCCTGCTGGTCCGGGAACAAAGTATTAATTTTAAAACAGGAAAACCGACAAATGTATGTGTTGGTGTAGTTTACAAACGGTACGCGTAACATGTTTTGGTTTGTTAGCCAACAGTCAAATAGCTAAGTATAGCTAACTCAAATCAAGTGATCTAACCTTGGCTTCCGTTCCGTCCTTCAGTTTGTCTTGACAGAAATGTACTACGACGGGTTCCACCGCTCCTTCTGTGACGACGACGACGACCTCGACATCATTCAAGAGAGCGACTCCATTTTTGCTTTTGAGACTCCGGAGACCTTCAGGTTGGAGAACATTCGCACCAAACGAGGTAATCTAACAACTACAGCGCAGTGTCCTGGGCTGCATTCCAATAGTCTTTCTGTAGCCATTCTGCTCTCTGCTCCTACATCTCCAGATACTCACCTCGATTGCCACTGTCCCAATACGTACTACATAATAAGCTAGCTACTATATGTAATAAGCAATGAGTCTATAAGCCTAAAACGGCCGTGGAAGCTGCTCCAGATGGATTTTCCTACACAGGAAGTACTTCGGGGATTTTCACGCCACTGAAGAAGCTCAGCTGTGTCATGTCCCACACTGCACCTTTCCTCCTCCTCGACCGTGAAGTGATACTGCTCATCTCCTTGGGAGAACAGTGAATGATCGATAGGAAGGACAAAGTTTTGGAATGGGTATGGTAGCGGTCAGTGGCATTGCTCACTGTGTTTGCGTCCTCAGGGAGTCTACTGGCCAATCTGAACCAGAATAACCTGAAGTACGGGCCAGAGATCGGCAGGACTCCGTCCTTCATGCAGGGGGCCATGACCCCTCTGAGTGCCTCGCCCAATAAGAACCTGGGGCCGGAGAAGGTCATCCTCCTGGTGTGCAACAGGGCCTGCAGTGGGCATCAAGGACGGAGGTACCACAGGAGTCCTCACTTGTCCCTTTGATCGTCTTGGGCAGTGCTTCAACTGGTCTAGCCCCAGGACCCACGTGTCATTAGTCACTAAGTCACCACCCAAAAATAAAACATTTATTCACAAATATTACAGTAATACACAATGCCTTCATGTACTGTTCAAAACATTGACCGAACAAAAAGCTGCAACAATTGGGACTAAACTCAATCAAATAGTCAAACACTGAAACATGGATTAACATTAGTTAATTCATGGGCTTCTTTCTAAAGTTTTAAGGTTTGACATATGCTCTGTGACCCACTCAAAATGTCTACCCACCAGTTGAGAATCACTGCTCTTCTACATAGTGTAGTTAACCCTGTCATTAGATCCGTGAAAACTATTCCAAACATTTTTAATGCTTGTAAAAAAAGTGTTCTTATAAACAGATTTTCAGAAGTAGGTTTTACAACTCTGCTTTTACAAACATAGACCATAGGTGAACACGGCCATGTTATCGTCATGTTATCGTCAAGTTCCTTTATTCAGGAAATGTCGTTTCTGCAAAGAAACTAAAGTAGCAGCAGTAATGCCATGGTAAACCATGCTTTATTGATCTGACCTACTTCCTTCAGGTTTGGTCTACCATTCGTTTTGTACATGGAGCGCACTGTGACGTGGGATGCCTTGCAGAAGGAGATCTTGGAGAAGATGCGTCATCTGTTGAGGCCCGGGGTCTACATCCAGGTAATATTGTTTTTCTGTTTTATTCCCAAATTAATGCACACAAATATTGTAAATGGTAAATGGACTGCATTTATATAGCGCTTTTATCCAAAGGGCTTTACATTTGCCTCACATTCACCCATTCATACACCGACGGCGGTGTCAACCATGCAAGGTAACAACCAGCTGGTCAGGAGCAGTTAGGGTTAGGTGTCTTGCTCAGCTCGACAATTAGCTAGGCGGAGCCGGGGATCGAACTGTTCTCATTCCCCGATGTTTCAGCTGTCCGTTATGCAGAACGGGGAGGATTTATATGGCTTGGTAGTCACTGGTAGAAAAGCCCTCCTCGGTGGTTTCAGTCTATGTCTGAAGGTGCTCTGATATTACTCCAGTATCCATAATACTGAGCGGGTGGCGTGTAGCAGTTGACCCTGCTACACGCCACCCAAGTAGCTTTTCTGTGCTCCTCCAATGACCAGAACGCGGGTAGATGTTATGAAACCTTTTTTTATTGGAGCGTTTGCAAGATGTTACATCCAGAGCAAGGTGGTAAGTGCGGACATGTCTGAGCTCTCTCTAGTGTGTGTGGTTGATAGCTGGTTTGTCCTGTGTGCCTTGATTACCTCAATGCACAACAGGTGTGCAGCCTCACCCAGCCCCAGAGTCCGATCAGCCTGACTCGGGCCAGGTGAGGCTGCTTAAACCAGCCACCAACCACACACACACTTCACACGTGTACTTGTTATTTTATTAAAGCCTATGATCCTATGATCCTTCATTTGGCATGCGGCCGCAAAATGACGTGTGTGTGTGTGTGTGCGCGTGTGTGCGTGTGCGCTTCCTTTGTTGGTGTCCTTTAGGTGGGGCCGTTCAGCCTGCGAGTGGTAGGCGTCGTCGGGATCACCTACCTCCTTCCCCAAGATGAGCAGCCACTGTGCCACCCCACCGTGGAAAGGTCGGTCATCGGTACTCACTTCACTTCCTCCTCGAGGTTTCGACGTGCATGCCGACTCCTGTGTGAGAGAATTGCTTTTCCCACTTTCACAAGACTCCCCCCTCCTCCTCCACCTCTCTGTGGTTTCCTCCCCTCCACTCTGCATGGTTGGATGACAGGCCCTGACAGGAGGTTGACAGGCTCTTATTTACAAGCGTCTGCTCAGCGAGTTGAGTCGGTTTCTAACAGGTGCCCGCTTTCCACGTCGTCGTCCTCATGTTGTGTTGGATTGTGGAAAAACCGGTTCCATACTCACAAAGGCGTTCTGAAGGTGCCCACATCAGACGTGGGTTGTTTTGTTAACGCTAAACCTCGTTCCTATTGTGCAATATCATTATCATAGTGTTTGTGTGATTAGTTCTTGCCGTGTCCTTTTTAGATTGTCTTGAACGCTGCTGTAATGACTCTCTTGAGTCATCGCCGGTTAATTGTGGTGGCGTAAGAAGGCTTTTAATTTGAAATAGTGATTATATGGCTGCGTGTGTCAAATTTTCCTGTCCCCCCGCAGAGCGTACAAGTCCTGCGGACAAGGAGGTCCCCCGCACGTCAAGATCGTGGTCGAGTGGGACAAAGAAACGAAGGATTAGTAAGTAAAACCAGCGTTCGGTCTCACTTGTATCGAGACCCCTCTATTCTTAGCACTTTAGCGACTGAGAAACAGTTGGGTAATGGGGAGTATGATGAGGATGATGAAGCAGCTCTGAGGCCTTCTTCCAGCATTTCACTCATGTGAAGCGGCGTCATGTAGTAATTGGATCACATCATAGTATATCACCGCCTTATTTCCTTTTAGCTTCCAGGCTTTTAACCTTTGCCGGCGGTGATAAACGGGCTACATTACGGCCTTGTTTTTACCGCTTCATCCCGAGAGAGCCCCAACGCCCCCCCCCTCCCACAAACACTAAGATGTTGTGAGGCATTTAAACGTGCGAGAAAGCAGTCATGTGACACACTCTGAGAACGATTACATTTACATTTAGGGCATTTGGCAGACGCTTTTATACAAAGCGACTTAAAATAACATAATATGTCGCTGATGGTACAGTATGATTTGAATAGAACAAGCTGCAAGCAGTCATGATTGTTAGATTAATAGAACAAGTTTCCAGCTCATAATTGCTAGGTTCACCCCTTACTGTACAACAGCAAGGTAGCCAGGATACGATGCTACGCCATGCTAAGTACTATTTTAAGTGCCGGGGCGTACAAACATACAGGATGCTACATAATGCAAGTACTATTTTGAAGTGCCAGGACGTACAAACATATAAGTGCTAGGGATCCAAGAGGGGATTCAAGCCCTGTTCGAGTAAGTGGGAGAGGGTTAGGGAGGAGAGGTGGGGTGGGGGGGTAAGAAGGGAAGCTATGCAGAGTCCAGGTGAACTCTGAATAGGTGAGTCTTGAGTCTTTTCTGACATCGGTTGGGAGCTCATTCCACCACTGCGGTGCAGATTAGATTCTCAGATGAGATTCTCAACTTTTAGTCTATCATAACCATCGTTAGCTAAATGAGAGACGATTCCAACCCCAAACAAACTAATAAGCATGTAACAACAAGAGTTATGTATTCCATAACTGCACAGCAATAGCAATATCTTTCACGTAATGTTCTAAAAAATATCATCTATCATAACAGCTGAGGCTCCACTAATTCCAACAGTCCAAACTGACTGAACTAGAGGCCAAACAGCATCATGAACAAGCGTCACACAAATGATGTCTTACCTTTGTTGTTTTTGTCACCAAAGTTGTTTGAACACCTAAAACCACCGTAAAGTGTCTGCACACATTGTTTACAATCAACGTCTAAGAGAGGGTATTGTCCTTCTTGCATTGGATTTAGTGTTTTAATTTGGAGACTCTGCCTAAACCTGCCTCTACTAAAACCTTTATTTTTGCTCTACTTCACTTTAATGGCGTCAAATATTGACCCAGGTATGCATCAGTTGTTTTGGCTACTAGGTGGTGTTCACTCTAAAACATGCTATTTATTTCAGGCGGAAATGAAATCTTCCATGTATGTGTTCTAGTTGTATTCACTCTGACCCAGTAGCATCCACATTGATTACTTCACTTGCACAACAGGCTCACAGGTGTTATCTTTCTTTTGGTACCAAGATGACATATTAGAGCTCTTGTAGTTGTGGAGATATGCTCTATTTACTTTACTTTAAAGTTATTTTCTGCAAAAACCTGAGAAAGGCACATCGTGATGAAGAGGTTAAGCAAGACGCAAGGCAGA
>OMKP01086956.1:0-10442 GCA_900302375.1 Bathygadus melanobranchus | reverse complement strand
ATTCATCCATTGCCATGATGTAGAAGCACTCACTAAAGATGGTTCGCTGGATTTTCACAGCTTTTCCATCCTTTGTTAAACAAAAGGCACATTTCCATGTATGAGAGTTGCTGGGAACACGAGCAAACTGTCTGAGGAATTCTCCACCTAAAATATAAAAATAAAAATGTCACAAATGTCTAAATAACATTCGTCACCATACTGTGATATTAGGCGACCAATCACTATGGAGTTACTGTATATAGCAGGATAGTGGCTAGGGTTTGAATCCCAACCAAAAGAAAGAGTTTTCATTGGCAGATACTAATGAATGAGGGCTAAGCTGCCTGCTCAAATGCCTCATTGGTTCCACTTGTGTGGTGTCTCATGCATCCCTCCCTCACTCATGCCTGTCTGTTAGCTTAGCCTTTGTAAGCGGTCTGTGGTTTGTTGCCACTGTGGCCATTGGTTTGTTTTGACATTTGTTTTATTCAGCATTTACTAATTTCTGCCAGATTTGGCCTTGTGCTTTTAACTTAACTTTTTAGTTTAAATTAAGTTTGTCAGTCCTGTAAGAAACTGGGAGGGGTGAGCAGCCTTTCATTTGGTGCTGAAATTTTCTATTGTTTTTGTTGAGGTAGGCAGATAGGCTTACATATCGTTTTTCTGTTAGAAAGATTATTTTGTTTTGTGTGTATTATTTTGGCCCAGGTTCAGCCTGAGGTTTTGAGGCTTCCCTCCCCAAAATATTTTAATGAATGTTTAATCTTGTTGTTTGGACATTGGGCTTAACCGGCCTCTCCATCCAGCTTCACGCTTCTACTAGTTCATATTGTTAGCCTTATAGAAGGGGAGGAAAAAAACATGGGCTAGTGGTTGTGTCAGGGTCACCCCCTTCTTAAAGCGTTTGAGTTTAGGGCAGTAAAAATGCTTGTTTTGGCCCCAGACAGCCTCAGATTGTTACAAGTGTTTTCCCACATTATGGAAAGGAGTTGAACACAAGGCGTGCAGCAGCATTCTGGATAAGCTGCAAAGGTTTGATTGCGGAGGCTGGGAGTTCAGCCAGGAGCAAGTTACAGTAGTCGAGGCGGATGATGACAAGCGCTATTCAGCAAATGCTTGCTTTCTTCCCTCTGCTGTCAAGTCTAATCTGCGCAACTTAGAAGTTATTTTTGATCAGTCATCATCGTTTGATGCTCATGTCAAGCAGCTGATGAAATTATGCTTCTTTCACCTAAGAAACATTGGCAAATTGAGAAATATTTTTTCTAGAGCTGAATTGGAGATGCTCACTCATGCTTTCGTTTCATCCCGGATTGACTAATGCAATGCCCTATTTCCTCCACTTAGTAGGTCTGCTCTCGATCGAATGCTGTCAATTCATACTTAAATCCCTCCACTGTCTCCCTGTTCCATATAGGATCCAGTTCAAAATCCTCACCATTACCTAGAGAGTATTTTTATTATTATATATTATATTATTTATATTTTTATTATTGTGCCCCCTTCTTTTACATTATGGATTTTGGTACTACTCTTACTAAATCTTTTTATTCATGTCTATGTGGGTACATTTGCATGTATGTTGTGTGTGTGAGTATGCTTTTTATATGTATAAATGTATGGGTATATGTTTATTTTATTTTTATACTGCCCTGCTGTGTCTTCTCTCCACTTTTACCCTTGTACAGCACTTTGTGACATCTGTCTGTGAAAAGTGCTTTATAAATAAACTTTACTTACTTTGTTTAGTCTCACTTGGTCATTGGGGTAGAATTGTGTTTTTTTTTTATTGATCTGGGCATTCAAACATGGACATGGTAATTTTGACCCAATATCTGGTTGGTCAGGCCAATGTGGTTAAATGAAGCATTTGTATTTTTTATTTTTTTTACTATGATTAATCATTGTCGGTCATTAAGGAAATGGCCTAAAATGTGCAACCCTAGTGGACAACAAATTGCAGAAAGTTATTGATGTGTAAAAAATAATAAATGTACACATTTACACTCAATGTTTAAAAAAAAAATAATAATAAAGAATGAAATCAAATCCACACACCAGCTTTTGCAGCTTGAAGAATTTCTTGCCTGTGAAAGCGCTCCATTGTTCTATACAAACGGCAGTACATCCATACCTAAAATATAATAAGGGCATATAATCATGATAATACAATGTGATAAATGCATGTAATATTGATGCTCCTACATTTGAAGTAACCTACCTGTCTTCCCTGCAACCAGACATACTTCAAATCATCATAGACGTGTCCATCCTTATCGATGCAGGTAAAAAACCCTCTACATAAAGGGGACAGAGATCATGGGTCAAAATTGATCTCTACACATACAAAGAACAAATAACTAAGAACAAAAAAAAGTAGTCATGGAGCCATTTCATGCAACTTGTGCCACTGTGGCTACTAAGGGTGTAATGATTCACTCAGCTCACAATTTGGTTCAATTCCCGATATTTGGGTCATGATTTGATGACCTACATTTGGGTTTTTTTTATTAGAATTTTTTTGGCATAAAGTATGCAAAAGTCATTTAATTTTCTTTATAACATTGTAAACAATAACTGTATTGTTTGAGTTTTAACATCCTAAAACAAAGAACAAGTGATCAGCATGGTGGGTCAGCATGCCTCATGTCAAAAGTCACCACTCGCCACTGGATTAGAGGTGTGTGCCACCTCTGTATTTTTGTTAAAGTAGAGAGTAGTAAGGTTTTTGTTTTTATTTGCTGGATTTTATAATAGCCTACTGTTGCTTCTGTTACATTAACGTACACTCTCCTTATGCGTTACATTAACACACACATTTGCACCGCTCAACCATTGCACTCTTTGACATACGTATGTCTTGTCTATTTGTAATATATGCTTAGTTTTTTTATAGTGAATTTTTATTTTATTTTAGATTTTGCACCTGTTCTTCTGTGTATGCACCATTAGACCAGGACAAATCCCTTGTATGTGTAAACTTACTTGGCAATACATTTTTGTAGTGTTGTAGTATTTATTTACATAAGTTTAAATGAGGGTAAAATATATAAAATGCTTCACCTACGAATAATAACAGGCTGGTAATAGACTCCAGTTACGATATTTATTTCTATTTATCTGCCGATCCGGCAACCAGCAGTGTTTTTTTTCTCTTCGCTCAACGACTTCAGCTGGCCGCTTGGTACCACCATCACTTAAACAAACAAACGTCGCTCCACCAAATCACACTCTTCTCTGTCCTTACACCGCATTGGTGGAATGGCCTCCCGACAGCAGAATCACGAATCAGCTTCCGCAATTGACTCAAGACCCACCTATTCAGAGTTCACCTGGACTCTGAATAGCTTCACCTCCTACCCACCTCTACTCCCTCTACTCATTTTTCTTGCAACATTAAAGTCATGTTTTTGAACGAAACAGAACAGACACATTTTAACCTGGCAAGCTGTCTAGCATTTTAGCATTATAACATTTAGATGCTGATTCAGAAATGTTTTTCATTAAAACATGCTTGTTTTTTTACACTGCTTGCTAGCTAACCTGAGTAGGATTGTAACTGTAAGCATCAAATAACCTCCTTGATTGTAAGGCTAGTTTTGTTTGTTAGCTACCTACCAATGTTTTCTTGCAACATTACATTTGTGTTTTGATTTATTATTTTAATACATAACATTAAATGTCCAAATTGCCCAAAATAGTTTCAGGCTAACCATTTGATTTCTAGCTATTTTTGTAGACACATTGTGTATAATTGGATAATTTGCATATTTGGACACAATTGGATTTGTTGTGTGGTTAATCAATAGGCCTGGAAGACATATAACATACCTATGTTAATGTCTACCATTTAAAAAAGAATAATAAGCTAATGTATAATCTTTTCAGGGGCGTTACTTAAATATTTTGGAGCAACCTCCGCTGCACCAGGACCATCTACCTCGTCAGCTGACATGACTACTGTTGCTGAGGGAACATCATCAGAGACTTCAGGGGCATCTACTCCCTCCTCTGACATGACTGCAGCTGCAGAAGTCATAACTGAGGTACCACTGTGTGTGTGTGTGTGTGTGTGTGTGTTCAGTTATGAGCAGTGAGTGATTTGGTGGTTGCGCTGGGAGTATTTTGGGGCCACAAACAAAATCTTGTTTATGGCCACCAAAATCCTAGGGCCGGCCCTGTATTTGAGATGTCAATTCTTTATTATCTGGGAAATGCGGAGAAGGATAATAGGCGTTGTATAACGGTATGTCCAGCTAGTAATACACGAGAAGCAGCGCAGATCTTGGTCCAATTGCTTGTCATCACGTGCCTCGACTACTGTAACTCGCTCCTGGCTGGACTCCCAGCCTCTGCAATCAAACCTTTGCAGCGTATCCAGAACGCTGCAGCATGCCTTGTGTTTAACCTACCGAAGTTCTCCCATGTGACCCCACTCTTCCGTGACCTCCACTGGCTCCCTGTAATTGCTCGTATCAAGTTCAAGACTTTGGTGCTGGCCTACAAGGCTGTCAGTGGAACTGCCCCCACCTACCTGGAAGCACTGGTCAAACCCCATGCCCCAGCTCTAACACTCCACTCAACGACTTCAGCTGGCCACCTGGTAACACCATCACTAAGAACAAACAAACGTCGCTCCACCAAATCTCTCACCAAACCTCTCTGTCCTTACACCGCAGTGGTGGAATGACCTCCCGACAGAGGTCAGGACAGCAGAATCACTAATCAGCTTCCGACTCGAGACCCACCTATTCAGAGTTCACCTGGACTCTGAATAGCTTCACCTCCTACCCACCACTCCTCCCCAACCCTTTCCCACCTACCCAATCAATGCTTGAATCCCACGCTATTTTGCCTTATTTGCCCATTTTATTTGACCGTTTTTGAGACCTCACTCTTTCGAGATCGTCTTTTTCAATATGGTTGAGAACCCGAGTGGCAAGAACCTCTGCAGCAAGGCCGTGCGTAACAGTGTGACTACTTAAACAGAGTTCAGATTAAATTCGAGTAGCTTTTAGAACACAAGAGTGAATCTAAACCGTCCACCAATCAAGCTTGTTAAAGTTAAGAGTTATTAAAGTTCCAGAAGTCCAGAAGTTCGACTTCCGGCGCCAGCTGAAGCAGGCAGCCTTGCAGCAGCGCTCTTCTTACTTTCGTTGTTTTTAGTTATTTTTAGTTATCTTCCATAGCGTACACTTCTTTAGTTCTTTAGTATTTATTGTTAGCATTGTTAGTATGTTCGTACTTTAGTATTGTGACTAATTTGACTTAAACTTCGTAGATCAAAAAACGCGTAGTTGCAGCAATGTGTGTCTACACCCTTGATCAGTTGATGGAGCTCGGGAGGCACAGACATGGGACCCGAGCCGGAGCGAAGGTGAAGGAGAGAGCGAGGGAGAGAGTGAGGAGATACAAAATTTCCTGCCATCTGTTCTCATGGGGAACGTTAGATCTCTGGTGAACAAGATGGACAAACTCTCTGCCCTGACCAGGACACAGCGGGGAGAGAGCAGCGTTATGTGCTTCATGGAGACATGGCTACAGGACTCTACGCCGGACTCGCACGTCGCACTTGAGGGGTTTCAACTTGTGCATGCGGACAAACTAACTAAGGGACACTAAGCGGTAAAAAGAAAGGAGGTGGACTTGCCCTTTTTATTAACTCGAGATGGTGTAAACCGGGACATGTTACCGTGAAAACTTGCGTCTGTAGCCCTGATGTTGAACTTTTGGCAGTTGGATTACGACTATCTGCCGCGGGAGTTTTCACACGCCATTGTCCTGGTTGTTTACCCCTCGCCCTAACGCGATCACGGCCAGTGACGTCATCAACTCTGCGGTCGCGGCACTTCAGACCCAACACCCAAATGCCTTGATGTTGATCTCGGGGGATTTCAACCCCCCCCCCCCCTCTGCTCCACACTGACGCATTTCACACAGTATGTGAAATGCAAAACAAGGGACAATAAAACACTGGACTTGATGTATGCAAATGTGAGGAAGGCATACAGCTCCACCGCCCTCCCCCCACATGGTAGATCAGACCACAACCTGGTTCACCTAGTGGCCATCTACAAGCCAGATGTCCTACGCCTGCCAGTTACCACCAGGAAAATCAGAATATGGTCAGAGGAATCCATGGAGGTCCTTCAGGACTGCTTTGACCTTACAGATTGGAATGTGCTCTGCGGCGCACACGGTGAGGACATCAATGGCCTGCATTACAGACTACATAAACTTTTGCACAGACAACATTGTCCCCTCCAAAACAATCCGCTGCTTCCCCAACAAGAAACCCTGGATTAATGGAGACATCAAACTACTGCTGAAGAGGAAGAAGAGGGCTTTCAGGGATGGGAACGGGGAGGAAGTCAGATGTATCCAAAGAGAGTTGAAGAGGAAGATTAAGGAGGCATCTACAGGGAGAGGACTGAGAACCAACTCCAGATGAACAGCGTGAGGGAGGTGTGGAATGGCATGAAGAAGATGACAGGCTTCAAACAAGAAGCACCGGGGGAGAAGGGGTGCAGAGAGAGCAAACGAGTTAAACCAGTTCTTTAACAGGTTTGACTCAGCGATCCCCAGCCAAGCACACAGCCACCCCCAAACCTCCACCAGACTTCTACAACTCCCACCTCCTTCCCCCCAGCCCGAGGCTCACACATCTGCTAACACCTCTGTAGATGCCCCCCCCACCAGCCCGCCTGCCAACCTGGCTATCTCCCTTCGACTTTTGATTCAATTCTGGGTCTACTCATCTCCAGAAGTTCTCTGATGATTCATCCATTGTGGGATGCATCAACGAGGACAATGAGGATGAGTACAGGGGTCTGGTGAAGCGGTTCGTCGGATGGTGCGACAGCAACCACTCAATGTCAGCAAGACAAGAGAGCTTGTGGTGTACTTCCGTCGGAACAGGAGGCGACCACCACCGTTATCCTCCAGGGTAAGTAGGTGGAGGTGGTGGAATCTTACAAGTTCCTGGGGGTGCACCTCAACAATAAACTGGACTGGTCAGACAACACTGATGCCCTCTACAGGAAAGGTCAGAGCAGACTGTACTTCCTGAGGAGGCTCAGATCATTCAACGTGTGCAACAGGCAGCTCTGCATGTTCTACCAGACTGTGGTGGCCAGTGCACTCTTTTTTGCTGTTGTATGTTGGGGAGGTGGCATCAAGGCAAAGGATGCCAAGAGGATTAACAAACTGGTCAAGGAAGCTGGCTCAGTTGTGGGAGAGAGCCTGGAGAGTCTGGAAGAGGTGGTTGATTGTGCGGTGACCAATCGCAAAAGTGTAAATTCTTATCCTTATTATTACAACTGGAAATTGCATTTTTTGTCATTATTGCTTGCACTACCTGTACATTTTTGTAAATGTTTGTACATTTTCGTATAATTCCTTTTGTCATATTTTTATGACCTTTTTATACAACTTGATGCCCTCAAAGTTGTTATTGTATAGTGATGTGTGCTTCTCTCCTGTAATTGTACTGCTGCAAAACTGCAATTTCCCCTCCTCCGTGGAGCCATCTTATCTTATGTAAGACTCGCAAGATGACGGTTTCCCACAGATGCTGACTCCACAATACTTTGTGCAAAGAGATGACTGCAGCTTATGCAACTTAGCTTATAGGTTAGGGAAATGGTTAGTATAGGGTACAGTTAGAGTTACAATTTAATACGGTGATGCAAGTTAGGGTTTAGTAGATTTACGTTAACTTCTCCTTTTCCCAGATTACATTTTCTGTGATTTGTGTTCCGGTTTTTGTTGTATTGTTTGTGTTTATTTTACTCCCCATCGTTTAGTCATGTCAATGGCATCCATTTATTTGTGTTAATACATTTCATTGTAATAAAAGGAGGACGTAGTGCTCGTGGTTGATGGATCGTAGGATCACTGATTTGGAAAAGAACTTCAGATAGACTAAATTGGCTAGTTAATTCATCTTTATTATAATATAGGTTATATTATTCATAACGGGAGTTATGAATAATATATAATGTTTACATCAGTTCAAGCCACTTAATCATGCTACATTGTTAGTGTTATTTTGATAACCATAGCTTAAATATATAATTTGTGTTAAAAAAGAAAAGAAACAAACAGACAGCATATCGGCCAAAGGAATAAGATCCAGTCAGAAAAAACTGTTGTGGAAACTGTTGCCCTAATAGTGGGAGACTCCATTGTCAGAAATATAACTGGCAAGACAATTAAAACATTCTTTCCCTGGTCTGCGATATAACCAACAAAACCCCACAACTAATATCTGATCACCCAAAAGTAAACAACATGATCATCCATGCGGGCAGCAGTAACATCGGAGAGAAACAGTCTGAAATCCTGAAGAAGGATTTTATAGAGCTACTCAGAACGGAACTCAAAAAAGGAACTTTAATCTTAGCTATTTGCTAAGTTTGAAGTTTGTTTTTTGTCAGTGGGCCGTTGCCTACAGTTGGAAGAGGAATCAATAAGTTCAGCAGGCTACTTGGACTAAATACCTGGCTCTCCAAAATTTGTAGCCTCAGAGGGATCAACTTCATCAATCATTTTAATGTTTTGGGGACACAGACACCTGTTTAGCTCTTATCCAAATAGGTCGGTGAGAAGCTACTGTTGGAAATATCTTGGGCTATCTCTTTGGCCTTCAACACCCTTCTGCCTTTGGATCTGAAGCACTTTGACACACATTCCACTCAGCAGTCTTTGACCCTGGAGGAAGATGATTTGATGACTCTGGATAAGCCTGCAGACAACCAGCCTCAACCACCGCCATCTCCCCATTCCACCATGACAGAAAGCTGAATGCAGATGACGAAAAAGAAAACTCCTGATTCACTATGACATCTACAAAGCGAGACTTTCTATATACAAATTGGAATTGAAATTGAACTTTTTTTTCCAACCTCATCAATAAAAAGAAATAATGCACAGGATTTATTCATCACTTTTGATAGGCTGACTACGCCTCCAGTTTCAGTAGCTCCAGAAGTCATGCAATGATCTTCCATCCTTTTTTACCAACAAGGTCGACAAAATGTCAGTACTTCCACAACAAACAAACCTTGTGTATAAACTGTACATGTACAAAAAACAATTGTGGCCTGCATGACTCAAATTGAATATGAAACTCTTGAGGAGGTTGATTTGAAAACCTCTAGCCTTGAATGTTGAGCTTGATAGGAAGGTTAACAGACACAGTGTGAGGAGTAACGTTCCACCTTCTCACCCAGAGTGGAATGTCGGAGAAAGAGTAGGCAGTTGAGAGGGCAGCTGGAGTGGCAGCGTTTTTTGGGGTGATCCAAGTCTCTGTAAGGGCCAGGAAATGGAGAGTCTGGAGGGCGGCCTAGGCCAAGACAGTGTCTGTTTTCTTGACAGCTGAGTGGCAGTTCCAGAGTCCTGCCATCACATCAAGGTCTGTGTAGGTAGAGAGAGTCGGATAGCGCAGATTGGATGGGTTGTGGCACCAAGTAAAGATTTGCCTTTGGATTCACATTTACATTTTACATTTAGGGCATTTGGCTGACACTTTTGTCCAAAGCGACTTACAATAAGTACATTTCAGAGGTGGACATCCGCAGAAAGACTCCCTTGTCTTTGTTCAACCGGGTCTTTGTTTGCGGGGCCTGGTGCTACAGCTGACGCTGTAATACTAGTTCTATACAAAAACTAAGTGTTGAGACGCAGCTCATATGCAGGGTTAAGCTCCTCCCCACAATCAAGTCTATTGACCACAGCTGGAGTAGGTGAAATTGCTAAGTACACACTCAACAGAACAATAACATGGATTTTAGCCCTAAACTAGGTCACTTCCCTAACAGGTACAGACAGTTTACATTCACATTTAGGGCATTAGGCAGACGCTTTTATCCAAAGCGACTTACAATAAGTAAATTTGTCGAAAGAGGGAAACAATATATCGCCGATGGTACAATACAATTAGAAGTTTCAAGCACTCCTGACTGCCAGGTCAATAGAACAAGTTACAAGCTTACTATTGCTAGGTAGACCCCTTACTGTAGCCAGCATACAATGTTACACGAAGCTAAGTACTATTTCAAGTGCCGGGACATACTAGCATACAGGATCCTACAAAGTGCCAGGACATACAGATGCTAGGGATCCAGGGGATTCAAGCAGTTGTCGGGTAGGTGGGAAAGGGTTGGGGAGGAGAGGTGGGTAGGAGGGGAAGCTATTCAGAGTCCAGGTGAACTCTGAATATGAATATGTGAATATGTGAACTCTTGCGGAAACTGGTTAGTGATTCTGCTGTCCTGACCTCTGTCGGGAGGTCCTTCCACCACTGTGGTGTAAGGACAGAGAAGAGTTGTGATTTGGTGGAGCGACGTTTGTTTATTCTTAGTGATGGTGGTACCAGGCGGCCAGCTGAAGTTGTTGAGCGGAGTGCTCGAGCTGGGTATGGGGTTTGACCAGTGCTTGGAGGTAATCAGAGGACATTG
>OMKP01086943.1:8770-21296 GCA_900302375.1 Bathygadus melanobranchus | reverse complement strand
ACACACACACACACAGACACACACACACACACACACACACACACACACACACACACACACACACACACACACACACACACACTTCCTCTCTCTCTCTCTCTCTCTCTCTCTCTCTCACACACACACACACTCTATCTCTGTGTCTCTCTCTCTCTGTGTCTCTCTGTGTCTCTTCATGTCTGTGTCTCTCTGTGTGTCTCTCTCTCTTGCTCTCTCTCTCTCTCTCTCTCTCTCTCTCTCTCTCTATCTCACACACACCCTGTTGAGACGCTGGATCTCCTTCTCCTGGTACTCCCTCTGCTTGCTGAGCGGCAGCAGTTGGTCCTGCAGGTAGCGCACCTTCTGCCTCAGCTCCGTCGTCTCAGAGTTCAGACACTCCTTCTCGCCCTGGACACCCAACGCAAACACAGCTCAGAGCACGGACCCTACTGTGGGGACCCCCCCGCGCGCCTAGCTCGTCCCCAAGGGAGCCAGTAGCGACTACCGGGCTATATTACAACTCGATAAGTACACAGGGCACACAACAGAATGTTTGTGAGCGTCTCAAAATGAGCAGTCCTACACTCAAGGACCTTGAATATAGTCAGGAAAGTATCTCTTCTTTACACTTTCAAAATGCATGTATATATGTTTGCCTTTTCACTACACTTGAAATGACACATGTCCTGTTTGCTCATTTGGGTTCCATTCATGACAGTCAGTACAGCTCTCTGTATTGTTTGGGTTCCATCCCACCAGCTACTACAACAGTCAGTCCAGCTCTCTGCATTGACATTGTGATCAGCTTGTGTGCGGTGCTAAGTTCACCTGGACATTCTCGATCTTAGACTTGGCCAGCAGGAGCTTCTTGTCGTAGTCCCGCTGCCGCTGTTCTCGCTCCGCCTCCAACTCCACCACCGCCTTCTGGGAGTCGGCGAGCCGCTGCCGAAGGTCAGTGATCTGCGAGGACAACGGCGTCATGAGACGAGTTACTTCATGACAGGATGTCCAGCGGTGGCAAGAGTCATGAAGAAACAAAGGAAAGACTTTGGCTTGTTGCCTTGACCTTCGTAACACCACCTTGGGTCGGGGGCTCTACAGAAAAGCTAACCACGCTGAGAGCGTTTGACACGGTGGTTAGGCGAATGACGCAAACGGATGCGTCGAGGGTTTATCTGGCTTCACCCACAGGTTCACGGTGTGCTTCTTCGGATATATCCTGTGGGTCTGTAGGTTACAGACAGACGTGTGGGTTTATGTGAATGTGAGAGAAATATGCTCACGCTGTCGCACCAGCATTTCCCCTAAATGCATCCAGCAGTGGCGCCCCTACTGGACAACCAGCGCCACTGCAACACCTAAAATCAAATCGTCCCACGCATGTCGTTCTACTATGCGAGAAACGTAGTAGAAAGTATGAGAACCCCATTAGATCATGCATGACTTCAGACTAATTGTAGGATGCATAAAGAGAAAAAAGTGTGTAGAACGGTATTATGAAACCCAGATGATGGGATGGCTACATGTTGCAGAGTGAAAACCATGGCTGTAGTACTCTGTCTATGTCTTTTGATGGTCTCGGCCTCGCCTTGGTGAATTACTCGTGAATCGGGCTCAGATGAAGAGACCAGAGCTGGTTTGAAATTGCAGAGGCACATATTGTATAAGTATATGTGTATATATATATATATATATAATTATATATATATAATTTCGACAAATGTGTTACTTTTTTGTAAGTCGCTTTGGATAAAGGCGTCTGCCAAATGCTCTAAATGTAAATGTAAATGCTAGTTAAGTAATGATGCAATTATGTTATCAACATAAACAAGCTGCCTGAAATATGCATTAAGAAACCTTCCTTTTCCACTTCAGGCAATCGATATAATGATAGCCACATGGTCTTGGTCTCCAATCGGACTCTTGGTCAGAGTCTTGGTCTCGATCCTCCATACTTGCTCGGATGCTATCTGTTGTCATGTTATATTGTCATGTCGTTACATGAGACTGTTTCTGTTGGAATGCACCAGAGCCTGACTTGAATCAGTGGTCACACTAAAGCGTCTCTGCGCTTCATGCACATCGGCTCAACATCAACATAGCGCACCTCAACACACACCTCAGCACCGCTACTGGAAACAATGTGGGGAAGCACCGTGCACACAGAACTCTCGCGTTGGCCTCCGCACCGCAAGCAGGAAGTCGATCGGGGGACTTCTTTGTGGCAGCGGTTTGTGGCAGTACATTCAGGCCCAACGTGCGCCGCTGCACGAACTTTTCCACGGAACAATTCACAGAAAGCAACAGACGGCCGATGCCATCTGCTCCTTCGGTACACAAGAAACGACAGACCTAGGTTGTCTTAGGTTTTTTTTTTTCATTTTTCTTCTTTCAAGCCATGCCTAAAATGACAGCCGTTTTGACGTTTCCCCCACAACAATACCTTTTAAAAATGTGCTTTTGCCTAAACGTTCGTATTTCTTTCAATTTGTTATTTTTTATTCTGCGCTCGACAAGTACCGCCGTTTCCGACATTTGAAGATCTGCATCTTTAAATAGTGCTCAGCCGTCTCTGCGATGGCCGACGCCGATATTTAGAGAGCAAGGGCAACCCGATGGCCGACACACAACGCCAACATCGATATGCGTGAAACAAAACACGCCCACTGCGGTGCACACCTTCTGTTCAAACTGAGTCTTCATGTTGTTCCACTGGATGTCCCACTGCTTGTTCACCTCCAGGACCTGGGAGAAGCCACAAGATAAAAGAAGCGAGAGTGAGACAAACTAAAGAGTAAGACCCACGTACGCGTATGTGTGTGCGCGCGTTTGAGACTCACATCCTTTCTCTGCTTCTCCAAAAGCTTGATCTTCTTCTCGTACGCCTCTGGGTCACATGACTTCACGGGGGTTTTCTCCACGGCTTTCACACTCTGGGAAGAGTTTACATTGCCGTTTACATAATGCATGTAAATAATAATACGTTTCGTATTTGAGCGGTGACTCTCGATCGAGAGTTGGCGCACTTTGAAGAGGAATCGAGAGTAATTGAACATAATGGCGCCTTCGTCCACACTTTGTTCTGCGCACATTCGTTTTTAAGTCACCTGATCGGCTCTTGTAATCAGCTCATTTTAATTAAAAGAAATTAAATGCAAACTGTGTCAACAGCAGCACATCATATCATATATAATACACATCACATCACTCACACTCAGACTGCATTTTGCCGTCATATTTTGTCATCATTTTCATATTGTGAAAAGTAGGGATGTCATAAAACAACGATACACAGATTATTGATCGGCACGTTTTTTTTCCTGATGTTTTTGAGGCATCGATGTGTTAAATTTAGAATAAATTAGATCAAAACATTTAATTTCAACACCTAATAGGTGCGCTTTGTGCTTAAGCACGATGAATGGCTGAGGAACGCACCTCCCGCCACAGCTCTCAGGAGCCAATGGCAGCCTGGCCTACTGACACCAATTTAGATCGTCTTCACCAAGAAAAAACATGCAATGTGAGGACCACGTTGCAGGATAATCGGGGTGATTTAGAGCAGTTTAGACCCTCTGCTTGTGCACATTTCATGTGTGTTTGACGCACAAGAGGAAGCGGTGTATACTTTCACTGGTATTTCGTTTTGAGGGGCTGAAATTGGATTATGTGAAAAATAATGAGTGCTGTCATGACTCTGCTGTAAAGAATTTGGATCCAGGTTATTATGCAGATTGCCGTTTGGTGCGTTATTTGTATATGGATCCGCAAAATGGCCGCATATTGTGTCATACATAACTTAGTTAGTTGCCACTTTGAGCACACTGTTAAACGAGACTACTTGCCTTATGTGTGTGGCATGTTGGCGTTTGTGTGTTGTTGCTGCTACGGTACATTGTAAATAGAGGGGCGGCATCGTTGTATTTCGACTAGAGGAAGGTCCTGGGTTTGTCTATTTATTTACTATTTATATACATCTGAAAAATGCTGATGTTTATCGACAATCGTCTGGAACATTTTCTGATTATCGATGCATGAAAAGGGGCGTCGATCCCAAGTCTAGTGAAAAGTTAATTTGTTCGTAGAGACGGTCGTTTAGGGGAGGCGCTGCACCTCGCCTACAGACAGCTGGTGGAAACCCTGAAAGCCAATTATTATTTTCAAGCATTTAAACCACGCAAAATTCACACAAAATTAGGCATCATTGAGACGCATATGATTGGACGGTTAGTCGACGATGGGTCTGGCCTGACGAATCAGACTCGACCATGACACCCTCCCTCCGGAACTCTGAATCGAATCCCATGCAAGGGGGAACCCTGTGGAGTTGGCATGCCCTCCCAGAGGTCACATGGGTGTCCAGCAGGTGATCTGATTACCTTCCATAGACATCGTGTAAACTAAATAAAAACCGAACTGAACTAAACTAAACTGAACTGAACTCACTATCGGCTTAATGCTAACTTGTATGAGCCTTCAATGCTAAAAGAGCGTAGAAACGAACACAACACTGACCTTGGACGGAGTGGCCACTTCCATCTTGGATCTGACACTGGGGGATTCCTCCTTCACTGGCTCCTCCTTCGCATCCTCCGGCTCGCTGTCCGTCTGCACCACGGGGTCAGCCCCGCCAGTGACCAGCTCCTTCAGTTTCTGGTTCTCTAGTCTGGACCACAAAGAAAAAGAAAAAGAATAAGAGAGAGAAAGAAAGTGTAAGACAAGGGCATCCACTGGGAACAACCTAGGATTCCACACACGCAGTCGCGCTCAAATCCAGTCAAAGTGAAAGTGAGTGAGTGCTCCTGTGTCAACATGAACTGAGTCCAACCTTTGTGCATTGTTTCTAACATATTCACCATTGTAATCTATCCGCCATTGGTCTGATGGCAGGCGTTAATCATGCTTTCGCCTGGGTCCAGACCTTTGAATCTGCCCACTCCACAGAGTTGACTGATTCTGGTCATCGTGACACGAAACAGCCATTTCTCAGTTGAAAAAGCCATTATACAATGACTGATATGGGGACTAACAATTAGCCAATAAGCACCACGGGGGTGGGACTAACTAACTGACAAGTAGTCGAAAACATTTGACACAAATCCTCCCAGAATAGACACCGGGTCTATATGGGAGAATTACCCCGACGTCGCACATAATGGGCTCTCTTTGGCGTTTGGGCTGCTGAATAATAATCTTGAATTTGATACGACCCCCTTGATTAACATATTTGTTTTATCGCCTGACATCATAGCTTGTTTTTACTTCACTCCACTCTTAAAACCAGTACCGTGGCACGGCTACGTACCGTCGGTCTCTAGAGACTGGGCGGGAAAATCGAATCCCTCTCCCCCACAGAAATCGGTTAGAGTCGAGGCAATGTCAGACTGAAGATGGGAATGGTTGGCGATTCTGTCTTACATCAGGCTAATCGCGTGTATCAATTTGGAAGAAAAATCTCAGAACAAAGAATTCACCTCAGTTGTTCCAAGTCTCGATTCCTGAACTGGTGATCCTCCTCCATTTTCTTCCGAAGCTCATTGTTCTCCTGTCTGAGCTGCTCACAAAGCGTCTGAAACAACACAGAAAATCTTCTTTAGTCTTGTTCATGACACGACGCTCTCCTCGCTATAGTCTAATGGACGAGAAAAGGAAACCAACATGAAAAGACAACCACACACACAGTGGGATGGCTAATAGTGAAACTCAAGCGAGTAGTAGATTTACTGCAGGATACGGGGGCAACAGTTCAAATTCATGATCTTCCAAAATGTATAATAGTTTATTTTTGCATTAGGATATATTTTTGATTTATTCTTTTATAACACTTCGATTAATACGATTTTTTCAATCCCTTGACAGCCCTAAACCCTATCTAGACCTAATTAATTACATGCTTTTAATCACATTTCCCGTGAGACGCACTTAAAAAATAAAATATATTTTAATTCAAATGAATAATAGACATGAACTTCAACATAACTTCACAGAAAAAAATTGTTCACTGTTCACATGCAATAATGGCCATAACTGTAAAGCCTCCGTTAACCTGTCCTCTACCACTGAAATTAGCCTGCAGTCCATTTAGCGATTGAGTTGGTCAATCTGTCACAGGTAGACTTAACTCCTTAACCATCCAGGCACGTAACGAATAAACATTCATCACCAAAAAGCGAGAAAAACTGAAAAATCGCAAGTAAACATTGGGTTGTGGCGCCGACTGCTATCAATATTAATGATCAATACATATAACAGATAGCGACCATTAATCTATGGATGTAGTTAAGGATACAATAAGAGAACTGCTGACAAACGCAAATATGCTATTAATAGAGGACGTTCGCAACTTCTCAGTCTCATTTCCTTCCGTGGAGTTCCCAATTCATGAAAATATAAATCTTAACTGCTTGTATTTAATAGCGATAAACTCACCAATGTCGCACCTTTACAGACAGCTTGGGTCATTCTCTTTGTATCGGCATGCCTTTGGTTTCCCAAAAATCTACGCGTCACGACGAGCAACTTTCTGTCAGTAAAGTCTGCTGAGGCGTTCAAAAATGTAACGCATCACAGAGTTTATTGGCATTAAGTTGCTCATACACAAATCTAATATTTCCAACGGACCTACATCTGTGATCTAATGTGCTCAATCAAACCACCTGTAGGAGTGACGTCCGCTGCTCGTTCTTCTGGACCTTGGAGGACAGGTGGTGGAACTCCACGGCCATTCGGCCCAAGTGGGCCAGCAGCTGGTTGGGGTTGGACTCCTCGGCGAAGACACTGAAAGAGCTCTCCAGTCTCTGCAGCTGGCTGGCTAGCTCCATGTTGTCCTGGGGCAGCAGAGGCACCACTCCCAGCGCCGCTGCCGCCGTCTGGAAGTCATCAACACGGTGGTGAGCCCTGGTCTGCCTTGCTAGTGGGCCGACGGTCGATTCCATTCTCAATCCCATCTGCAGATGGGTTTACTTCACTGGTAACTTCATACACTTCAGCAATGCAAAACCAATCAAACCACTCTACACGTGATCAGCCAGTCAGTAAATACAACACACTGATTCGGAAGTAATTGAAAATAATCTAAATGTCTTCCCATTCGTCTGTGGGAGTAAGCCACACAACCAGTGAGTCAACTCTTTAACATTGCGTACTGATTCACTTGGGAGGTTGTTCACATGACCGCACGTCCCATGTGAGGAGATCTTACAACATATCAAGCTGCTCTAGAGAGACACTGTGGCTGATTCACAGACTATGTAGATGGCCCACATAGTTCTTGTCCGTGATAATCCTGGACTTTCCCCCGCTTGACTCAGATCGGGACTACCAGCGTTGAGTTTTTTTTGTTGAGTCACCGAAAGGAGGATGAGTTCCAGTCAACAACAACATGGAGAGGCTAAATTTAGCTGCAGGGAGTTGAACAAAAGTAAGAAATGAAAACCTTTGGCTAAAAAGGTGGTATTTTTTTAACAATGTGATGTTCAATCAGTTGTTCAGTACAGAATTACATAAACGACTGGGTGTACCGACGTATTCATTGTTAAAAGGGTGTAGTAGAGGCGAGGAATACAAGGAATGTAAGGAAACACCCCGTGACAACTTACACTGTGGCCTTCCAAAGCCTTGTGTTCTAAATGCACCAGCTCATCTTCTGTAAGGGCCTCCTGTAAACCAGAAGAGATCTGTCAGCCTTTTGAAATGAAAGAACCCTTGCAAACTGGAAAGAACCAGATGTTCGGCTCACACACATATACGTTTTTGGTTTTTTTCCCCCCATGTTCTCCATTATGAAACAGACATCCATCAGCGGCCTTGTCCATTGCTGCTTCAGAAATACGTTACTCACAAGAGGCTTCTCGGGCTGCAGGGCCTTGCCTGAGGAACAGGCCGGATCTTCCTTCAGTTCCTGGCTGAGGAGCCCATGGGCTTTAGCTTGAGACAGAGAAGAACAACACACGACTGTTATTTCATTTGGTTTTTTCCTGCGCTGAGGAAACACCGCGTGTATCCGAGAGCACGCACGGCAGCCTCCGCGCGACGCTCGCCATTACCTGCAAGCCTGTGAGGCGTGAGCTGCGCTTCGCTCTGGCCTCCTCTTTCGCCTCCCGTACAGAGACTGGTGGTGAAGATGGAGGACTTCAGGGCCTCGTTGTCCCGGACCAGCTCCTCCACTCTCTGACGGAGCCGCGACGCCTCCGTCTGGGACTCCTCCAGCAGATCGCCTGCGAAGCACACCCACCGCCATCTGCTCAGTGACCCCGCATGTCTCAAGGCTCCCCTTGGTCTAGATCGGGGGTTCCTAGCAACTTATTTTCATCTCGGGGACCCAAAAGATCATTTCAACAGTGTGTCTGTGGGACCCACGACGAAAACTCTTGAGCTGATTGTAATCACTTTCGTTAAAACGAAAGGATCGCACAACCGTCACCAATTGTTTTGATTTCAATCAGTACATCATTAAAGCCATCAGTCAAGACGGATAATTCAGTTAGGGTGTGCCAGAAATGTGAAACTTACACTGACAACATCCTGCTCAACTGGAAGAAAATACCAAATCTTCTACATGTTTTGATAGAAACTAATTCTTTATGAAGTAAATAACGACAACATGTCGGGGGAAGATTTTCTGGAATAGGATGACATACTGGACAAACACACAGAACCCAAGTGGCCTCCTAATATAAAACCCACACCAGCCGTGTCATGGAAATGTTGCGGGGAGGACCCAGGTATGCAGTAACTAATACTGCTGGCTAATGGGATGAAAGGGACGTGGACTCCCTGGAGACACATCCACTTGGGATAGACTCACATTCAGCATGACAGCACGCCTACCAATGAAAAGAATCCAGTTTCACCACATTCCACTTGTTTTGTGCCAGCAACACACACGCAACACACACACAACTACATGAAAGATTATGTCTCATTAATAATAAAATGCATTAAATACAAAACACATGAAAAAAAACAAACACAATAAACTCGGGAATAAAACGAGAGTTGTTTTTCTTTCAAAGCTCAACGGCAACAACCACAACTGCGCTCGCCGGTCATGTAACAACATGGAACCGGACACCTGACCCAAAGGTGACAAAAAGCCGCTGGCACCCGTGTTCTCTCTCTCTCTCTCTCTCCCCTTCCCTCTCTATAGCCATGACGACGATATGAGGTCACCAAAGGAAGAAGAACAAAAAAAAAGGAGTACCCACCTAAGCTCTTCAGCCCCTTCATCCTCTCCCTCAGTATGCCGTTCTCCTCCAGGAGCTGGCGATAGCTGAAGTCCTCCCTGGCCTTGGCCTCGCTCCCGCCCGGGTCGTAGATCCGGTAGGGGCCTTTGCCTTCCATCGCCACCGCTTCACTTACTAGGCATGGCGCTCTGAACTGAGGAGGGACGAGACAGAGAGGCAGACGGTGAGGGAAATGTGGAAGTACTGCTACTGTGCTGGTGGCTGAGGTACTGGGCGGGCGGACTCTCTGATTGGTGGGAGGAGGAGGAGGAGGAGGGGAAAAAAAACAGACATGCAAAACAAGGCATTTGTATTTGGCAATGAACAAAACAATGCAAACAATGCAAACGGGGAGGCGCTAAACACAAGAGCATCAATTACAACACGTCTTTATTGTGGCCACACGCCCAGTGTTATATTTACAGTGCAGAAAAATAAAAGGATGACATTTAAATGGAATGGTAACACTGAAGCCACTGGAGTGCAGTCACAACGTCACCGTCAAGGTGACAATACACGAGCATGCTTCTGTGCACGATGGTGCCGCCGTGCCACAATTACAACCACAAAGGAATGTAACTAGTGACGCCCGCGTCGTGCAGGACGGCGGCCGTCGCATGCACCCGGGCAGCCCAAAGCAAAGTGTTACTCTACCCCTTTGGAGTCTTTTCGCCCTCTTTTCCTCTCTTCGTTCATAATTCAGTGAACGGCGAGTCTAAAATATCCGGTCCAAAAATAAATTACAAAAATAAATGCACCCGATGGACAGATTAGACGTGGTGCCGACTGGCGACAACAATGACAAGCGTTGATAACATGACAAACAACAGCATCACCGGATCCCTCTCTCCGCGAGTCACGTTCATAGCAGCAGCCTCCAAGCGCTCAGTATATGGCAACGCTAACCTTTATGTTGGCTAGATCTGCTACGACCGTTTATATACGACACAATATCGTCACACAGGGGTACAATTGCGGCGCGCAAGGTACATTGAAGGAAAGAAGTTTGGCGATTTTTGTCTAATATGACGCTGGCTGATATTATCGATGTGAATGTGTAATTGTGGCTAATATTAGGTTTCGCTGTTGTCATGCAAATAGCTAGGAGCTGGCTAGCGGCTGGCTAACGTCAAATGGCCATTCGAGAAATAGCAGCGAGTCGCTCCTTCGTCACCCCGCGATTGCTCTGATTCGGATCAACACCTCAGTCTGGCGTCGAAGTTAAACGACAAACGAAGGAACAAAGAGGTGTCTTTTGTGAGTTACCTTTCAGTTGAGTGGCCTGTCTTCTCCTACCCAGACATCTATTGCGGAAGTGGTCTGCGCTGTAACCTGGGAAATTCCACCTCGCTAAACGCTCAATGTAAACAGCGCTGAGAGACAACCCTGTGGGCCAATGGACAGCACTGAGTGACAGCTCGGTGAGCCAATGGCCGCCACTAAATGGCACCCTAGTGGGCCAATGGGTGCGCAGGATGACACCAGCGGGTGAAGGCGTCCGCGTCTCACAACGGAACGCCCGGAAAGGGATGCTCCAAATGAGCGTTATTGGAGAGAAAGAGGGCGGGACTGTCCGTTTCATGGGTTTAGCGACGAGATGTGAGAGAGAGGGCGGGAGCTCCGGTAGAGGGATATCCGTCCCCGTTACATGTTGGATATTACTTTACTGTCCAGTTTTTGTCAAAAAAACTGAATATTTATTCTCCTTGTCTTTATTGTTGTCGTGTTCATATTCTTCTCTCTTCGGCGTATACAACTAAGGAAATAAGAGACCGGAAACTGCGTTGCGGTAGACCGGGATAACGCTACAATTCAGGATCCGAAAAAAAGCATGTAAACATGGGTAGACTTTTTTTTATGTACCGTTGTTAGGCATGTTTTATTAAAGTTACCTCTCTACCACCAGAAATTGGTCAGCTCTTTCTCATTTCTCCTCGTCATTGACAAGACAAGAAATACAGAAAATAGGTGCAGACATTGTATCAAATATAGAAAATACTCATAGTACACATACAGAGTAGGTATTTGATCTTTTTATGTATAAGTTACTACTGACTACTAAATTACTAACTGTACTAAAACATATACGTGTCCATTTACTAGACATTATACAGCTGGAGTAGGGTTATTAATTTTCCTGACAAGAGTGATAGTGACATCTTGTGGGGTATGAAAATCCATGCATAAAATACAGTTTACAAATTACCCATCACACAAACCTCTCTCAATACTCTTACTTTACTCTTATATATAAGAGTAAAGTAATACATAACATATAACAGGTCCTACTTCAGCAGAGACCAAAGAGAGCTGAAATGTATGGAAGCCAAACCTAGTAGAAGCCAACCCCCTTTACCTCTTGTTAGACCATGACTGAAAGCAATCCTTTAAGTTTTGACAAAAAAAAGCCAAGATCAAGTCAGTTATTTTTTATACAAGTAGTGATATAGTTATATTCTATATACAGTAACATTGATCATATGGAAATCTATGTTGCTTTAGAATGTAACAGAATGTATCATACTTTAATTGAATATCATGTAATAATAGGAAATTAGAAGTAAACAACAGTCAAAATAATGAAGTCTAACTGCTTATCTTTAACTTCTATTCTGGGATTAAAGTTTCGACAAATGTGTTACTTTTTGTAAGTTGCTTTGGATAAAAGTGTCTGCCAAATGCTCTAAATGTAAATGTAAATGTAAAGCAAAATATTTGTATAGTAAATATTGATTCATGTTTTTCATGTTAACTATTTATGTGTTGATCCAACTTGCTTTTCTTTTTACTACTAAATGGTAGCATTATACACGTATTGCATGTTTATGTTATGTAGAGAGTTATGTTTCTGGATTGACATCATATATCATGTCAATTGTGCCACATAATGATTATATATATTATTTATAATATAATTATTATATATTCTTTTTTTTGTATTCTATACCACACACTTGACCAGACAACTTAGAGGGAAAAAAAATACTCCCTTTAGTTTAGGCCTACGTGCAAAACAATAACAAACGAAAAATAATTCAAATTCTACTCTACTTTGAGTTGTATTTAGAATAAGCGGAATAAGCATGAGGACTCTATCTCCGTATGCTGAATCCAGCACCCCTTTGACACACCAAAACTGAGCAAAACCTCAGCTAACATTTCACACATGACAGCAAACGGAATCTTGACAATTGGCAGCACATAAATACACAAAAATAACGGTGAGATTATTTTTCTATATCTTTAATGATAATAAACAGACAGCTTAAAAACTCACCCACGCACTCCGCTGGTAACAGAGAGACACTTTTTAAGGAAACTAG
>OMKP01086939.1:0-11602 GCA_900302375.1 Bathygadus melanobranchus | reverse complement strand
GAGCGCGATGCTAACAGGGTTAGGTTGTAATTGAGAATGATGTGTGCGTTGACCTGTCAGTGGTGAGTGATGGTCGCAATGCTGCGCAATGCTGAGTTATCTCTGAGGAGAGGGGAGGAGGGGGAGACGTTAGGTAGAGGGGGGAGGAAGAGAGAGAGGAGGGAGAGAGAGATGGGAGAGTGAGAGATGGGAGCGGGAGAGAGGGTGGAGGAAGGGAGGGAGATAGGGAGAGAAGGGAAAGAGGGAGGAGGAAGAGAGGGAGAGACAAAACAGGGAGGAGGAAGAGGGAGAGAGGAAAGGAGAGGATTGTGGAACCCCAGCAAAGACAGGACAGTGTTTTCTAAGAGGGGAGAAAAGGCAGGCATTAGGAGACGCAGGTGTTGTGCGCTGACAATGTAATCCAGCGGAGCAGACGGTCCCAGATGTGTGTATGGACCACTGAAGGAATCACAGAGCTGGATGACCTTGACCCGCCCTGGTAGCTTTCTCCTGACTTAGTGCGCCAATCATGAATGGAATGTACCATTTCAATTTTCATTTAATTTCCGTTTGGTTGCACGCACAATAGGGGCTGTATAATTCTCCTTTTCTATCTGTCTCTCGCGCTCCCTCTCTCTCTCACTCGCTTTGTGTGTGTGTGTGTGTGTGTTTGTTAAAGACACATTCTGAGATAACTCAGAGATATGGAGGCGCATGGCTGTTGCTATCAGATTGGGTCCCACATGCATGTCTAATACACAGCCGAGCATAGACTCCCATTAAAACCACCGCCGTCAAATCACAATGCAGCCCTGGAGGCATGATCAATGTTATCTTATTCACACCTACCACAGTTATTGGATTCAGCCGCTATAAGCTCCCTTAGTCTCTCCAACTCCCACCTTCCCGGCTCCTCCAGTCTACACGGAGAAGGTGGGATAAAGTTCTAGTTTATTTTTTTATCGCTTGCCCAAGGTGGGAAACAGGGAAAAAAGGGTGTGGATATATACACTTTATACCATTATGCTCTGTGTTGAAACTAGGTGGTGAACGCCAAGAAGAAGATTAAGAAGAAGCGGTACATTAACTCAGGGACGGTGAGTACGGAGATAAGAACTTGGACAGCTGTGCAACAGTGTGTGCTGCGTCACCACCACCGACGCCACCGCCATCATCACCACCACCCGTCCACACTAGAGCCCAGTGTGATGTATCACAAGTGATTCCTAGCCGGGCCCACACACAATGGCTATGAGCTATCGTTATGAGCCTGGCTCATAGCACCCACACAAAGTTTTTCCTCATCGGAAACACTTTGTTTTATAGCGCCCAGGTAGGAATCACAGATGTTTAAGCCAAGTGTTGTTATTGCCTCAGTACCCTCCTTGGCTGCTCTATATTAACGGTGCATAATTAAAATCGAAGACCATTCATACTTGGTACCACTGGTACCACTGGATAGAGATCCTCTCTCGGGGATTGCGGTACGAAAGTACTAATATGCTAGATTATAGGTGCTTTAGTCACTTACAAACTATTCAAATAAAATGTTACGGAGTGTGCAGGGAGTGGTAAGAACAAGAAAACGGAGGCAGATGATGATCACAAAGAACAAAACTTACAGACATGAAACTCCAAACGGAAACCACATGGTCACGTAAAATAGACGATGAACTGACTAGGGAACAAAGGTGTGATATGTATGGGGATGCTGATGGGAATCCAAGTGTCCAGGTGGGGAGACTAACAAGAAGGTGAGGGGAATGTAGCGATTAGTCTGAGGACCAGAGGGCATCTGGTGGACAGGTGGGAAATGACAACATAAGCAGGAAAACAACACACAAACACAAACACAGGGACAGGGACAGGGTCATGACATAAAAGACACATGGACAGTCGTTCATTACATTTGACCTATGGAAACCGTCTAGCCATAATATATTAGTCTCCATAGATGCCATTTTGGTTTGTACAAATGTGTGTTCCTTGATGGGGAACTTACATGATTTGTCTGGACTCCATTTCCCAGGTGTCATTGCTGTCGTTCAGCGTGGAATCGGAACACACTTTCCTGGACTACATCAAGGGAGGGTAGGTGGCGCCGTGTCATGTGTTGCCTACTTCCTCAATGCTCTGCTTCTACTTCCAAACTGTCGGTCGCTAGTGACCACACTGTCTGAATTGGGGGTGGGGAGGGGTGATCCTTGCAGGCAACCTTAATAAATAGTTCAGACAGGTTGACTGGAGACAAACATTGTAGCAGTTACGTTGGAGAGTAGACAGCCGCCTTGCTGCACTGCCGATACGGCAGAGCGCTGAAAGGTATTTCTCTTGCTGCCAGCTCTCATTCCCTCCACTGTCCCCCCTGCTGCTGCTCGCGGTTTAACAGAACCCCCCCACCTCTAGCATTCACCAGAGTGGAAGTGGACGTGGAAGTAGCCCGCTATTTTGACTATGTAATGAGAGTTGTTCTTCAAACGGCGTTCTCTGGCCCCGTTTCAGCCCTAGACACTACTGTAAATGAATATGAATGAAGGGTGGTAAAATATTCAGAGAGTTTTAGTGCTTGATTAACAGGATGAACCTATCCCATACGGAAATGTTCCTAATGGAGCAGGGTCTGTCCTGGTTTTTACTAATCAGCTGCATGGCCAGTGAAGGCTTCTGCTAGTGTCCTAGATCTGTCCTGCAGGTCCCCCCTTGGTTAAAACTATATATCACACACACACACACGCCCATGCCCTGTATGCCAGAGTATGATGGTGCCACCGGCTGTCAGGCTCTCAGGGGGCGGGTCTCGTCACAGAGACGTTTGGCAGAAAAGAAAAAAAAGTTGGAGGAAAAAGGAAAATTCAATAAATGTCAGAAGCAGGATGTGGGCATGTGGATCTCCTCTCAGCCTGCTGTCTCCACGAGGCCTAGAGGCCCGTTCTGACCAAGCTTTTAAATGCTTGGTTCTGTATGGCTGCGAATCAGTGCAATGTAATCCCATATATATGAATGTGATGGTGGTGCTGCTGGTTTTACTTCAAAATGAGTCGGTTGCCTTTCATGCCGTGAAACAGAGCAACGTTTGAGAATGTGTGACATTTACAATGCTGCGCCTGATATGATCACATGTTGAAAATGTGTGCTTAATATCGTACATATTCCAGTCTCCAGCTTGGAAGATGACGATATAAATAAAGCATTCTGTGTAAACCTTCTGCATGCACAGATGCTGTCAGTGATACGTTGATGTTGATGAAACATTGGAGCATGGTGCGTGCTCCAATTTGAATAGCATGGCTATTAAAATGAACCGTGCTTTATGCACGCTAGTCATCTACATTTCTTCTTAAAATGTCGGACTGCTTATTACTATCGACAGCTACATGTAACCAATAGAAGACCCTGCTATAGTTCAGTTGCCAATTAAAGTTCCCATTCAAGAATCATATTAGTTTTCATGGTTAAGAAGCAGTGGAAATCCTAATTATGCAACTTTTATGACTGATTACCATTCAGGCTATTCTTTTGTCTAGTGTAAATGACAGGAGCCCAGGCTCAATACGCAGGCTGCTCTGAGCTGATAGAAGTAGAAAATACCTTTTATATGTGTGGGTTTTATTTCAAACGCTTAACACTCACAATTGTGTGTGTGTCTGTGTGTGTGTGCTTGCGTGTGTGTGTGTGTGTGCACATGTGTGATAGTGTAAAGGGGAGGTTGGGATCAGAAGCGTGTTGAATTTTACATTTTATATCGCAGGAGACTGTTAAAAAAGTGATTTCTTTTGCCCTGATGGCTCTTTCTGAGTGAATTGGATTTTCATTAATGTTCAAGTGGCAGGGGGGATTATAATAGAGGTCATTAAGGTCTGGAAAGCCGCACATGCTTCCACACATATGTGCCATATACCGCTGGGATAATGCTAGATTTTCCATCACGGGGAATACTGAAAAATATCTTTGAAAATTAAATGAGTTAGGTAGGGGTAATGTTTTTTCCTGCTGTCTGCGCTTCTTTTGTATGGAATTCTTATTCAGGATTAATGGGTTCATCGCAGAATACAAAGCCTTACTGCGGTGGGTCCTCACTGTTTTGTGGTTTGTTTACAGAATGTCTGCCGAAAAACACAGTGACATTTCAAACAGGTCCTGTGTCATGTATCAGTGCAATGCGATCCCATATTGAACCATTATGAGTGCGTGTCGCGGCACTTGTTCTTCAGAATGAGTTTGTCGGCTCTCGTGCCCTAAAACAGAGGAATCTGACATTTACTGTGCAGCAAAACTGTATGTTACAATAACGGACATGTCTATGAATCTGGAGTAGGAAGATAGGAAGGGTTTTTTTTCATGCCTCCACAAAAAAATATATTGCCGTTGCCTCCCCCCCCACTCTCACTCTCTGGGACCTCAGTTCTGATTTGAGTTTAGCGTTTTTTTCTTCTTTTCTGTTCAGCATGCGGGGTCAACACTGCATCAACGGAGCATTCAACACCACTTTGGTGAGAATCTGAGGTTCCTGAGTAGAGATTTTAGAAAAACACATCCCCACCAAAATGCTTTGGTTTAGTCATAGAAAGCCAATAGCAAACGGTTTTGACCAGCCTACCTTTGACATGAAGATGAGCATAACAACCGATTTCTGACTTTTATTCATGCTGTGAATGTCTCTTGTCCTCTGTGAAGGCAAAAGAAGAAAAATACTGAAAGACACTGGGAGGTGATGTTTTGATTTAAACTTTAGCGCGAACAGTTCAGAAAAACAAGCAAGCACAGTGAAGTACATCCTGTCGATAGTGTTGATAGATCACAAGGGAAAAAATAAGAAAACAATAACAACCCAAAACAACAAGTCCTAATGAAATTCCGTTCATTTGAGTGAACTCAATGATGCCAGTGTTGAGTGAAATACTAGTAAGTGCCTTGGAGTCTATAGACATGCAGCAGCCAGGGATCCCAGAGGGCATGTGTGAGCAACGCTCTGTTGACCTGTTTTACAGCACTTTGCTCTAATAGACAGTGACACTGATGGGAATCGCATGGCTTCCCAGGCTGGAAGGTCCAGGGAATCCTCTGGAAAGCACTAGCGAGTGAGGAAGAGGTGGAAGCAATGTGGCCTGCGTATTGAGATAGGGGGGGATAGCAAGATGCCTAAACCATACCTTCTCCTTGATGACATCTAACTATAATTAGAGGTGTCTCTGTATGCATGTCTGTCCTTTGTTCTTTCTCAACAACCGGTCTGATTCATCCGATCGTCTTCACACTTGGTGGGTTTATTGCTGAGGACCCCAAGGAAGTGCAGTGTCGAGTTTGAAGTTGTTTGGGTTCTCGAGAAAGCTGCAAGCAGCAGTACCGGAGGCTTCGAACGGGCACGTTTGAACGGGCACATGACTAGTATATACAATTCACTCGCTTTGGACAAAAGCACCTGCAACAATACTAGATAATAAGAAACAGTGAGAGAAAAAACTGGCTCGCTGTATATATATTTCTATATATATGCTTTCCAAAAATGGAAATCTCAATGCAGAGAGACTGTGAGGCTGGACTGGGGCTGAGGGGTCGCTACCAGAAGCCATCATTCATGAGCCCCTATGGATTAAACAAGACAGGTTTCCCCTCGCCGGGCGTCTCAGCTGGCTTGCAGAGCACAACTCCACGCCCCAGACCTCCACACACCAGAGCCACAAGAACGCCTCCTTTTTTCTTTTGCTGTGATTATCTAATTGCCGGCTTGATTGACAGCTCACTTTCTATTGTGTGAAGCCGGCACCCCAACTAACTCCCCACCTGTCTTTTCTCCAGCAAGCCTGCCACATTCCCAGTGCACACCCAAGGAAATCAACGGAGGCTTCTAAATGAGGTCTCCAGGCCGCTCAAATTCTCCTTTGTCAGTCCAGCAGTCCGACTCAATGCTGATTAATGAGCTGGGGGTCAGTGCCCTGCCGCAAGAAAGGTGTCATTATCTCAAACACAATGCTGGCCATAATTTCTCAATGCGGGCAAAGTCAGACTAAGCAATCAGTGTTAATCACAACCAAAGAAAAAAATGAATGCAAAAAAGAGGGCTTTGATGTTGGAGCCCCTTTCACCACTTCATCTTACTTTCACTTTCACTCTCTCCCCTCCTCTCTCTCTCTCTCTCTCTCTCTCTACCTTTCTCTCTCTCTCTTGGGGGAACTGCTAAATTGAGGAAAGAACCATTGGACAGTGTTTAGTTTCTTTTCAAGGTCTCGGTGCTCATCGTCGCTGAGCTCATGAATAAAAGATGGCTTTGTAGTGTTTGCTCAGCTTTTTGCAAAGTCGCTTACAGATTTCTGTCATCGTTGATGCATTGGAAATATTTTCCCATCGATTTCCTTTATGTAACAGGAAATATGTTAATGAGGGAAGAGATGATGACAATGGCGATGAATGTGACAGTTTTGAGGTTACGTGGATAAAAAGTGATTTTGTAAACATACATTAAGCCCGACTTGTTTAATCCATTAAGTAGACTCCTGTACAGTACCTCTCAACACGCATGTGCTCCAATTCTAATTGGAACACATCCTAGATAGGTGGCAGTTCTAGATAGCATGGTGGCACTGGAGTGTCCCCTTCAATAGGAAGCATAGGAAACGTCCTAGTTTCCTAAACCTTGATTTTATTACAATTCAAGGAAACTTTGAATGGTTCCTTGGTCTGTGTAGTTTATCTCCTACTACTATGTGTCCCTCAGCGTGTATGTACAGTACATTATACCAGCAATAGGGACTTTGTTGTTAGCAAAAATGTGCTTGGCTACAAATATAGATCGCTAATAGGCTACCAAGGCTATAGGAAGCATCCTGTCAATTGGAACCCAGCCTTATGCTTTTAATGGCTTTTTGTGTCATCATAATCTTCACCGTGAATGTGTTTGTTTGTAAGACCATTAATTCAGCCCACTTTACTTATTATGTGTGCTTATCTAGCCCACCTGGGAAATTACTTTGTCAATTTTACACATCTGCTGGGTGGACTAGAGCTACACTTTTCTTTTATTACGGTCTTATTTATTACATGCCTATGTTTGTGTGATTGTGAGAGCGTATCATTTTCAACAAAAAATACCTTCTGCAATTATGTTTTTGCATCCATCCTAAATGACTATGACCGTCATTTAGTGGCTCAACCCACTAGTGAGCTAACCATGTAGGCAATATGCCTACATGGTTGAAGTTGTTGTACTTCGTCAGTCCAAAGAGTTGGTTGTGAGTTAACTAGAGCCAGTTATGTGGACGTGCATGGTATCAGAGACGCCCAGCTTAAGAGCACTCACTCAGCAGGCAGCTGGTAACATGCTTCCTTGGTGATAGTGGACATCCAAAAAAAAGATAACAATTTGTATCATGGCTTGTCAGATATGTGTGCATGTGTGTGTGTGTGTGTGTGTGTGTGTACACACTGCAGTCCAGGTGAGCATTTAAAACAGAAAGCAGTCTCTAACAGAATTGCACCACTGCTCTGGACTGGAGTGTAAAGCCTCTGTAAGCCAAAGCTGAAATAATAAAGCAGCGGCTTTGTGTCAGGCCTTCATAGATGGGAGAGTGAGAGAGACAGAGAGACAGAGAGAGAGAGAGAGAATGCTAGCTCAACCTATTCAGCCCTCGTTAAAGTGCAACGCTGAAGGCAGTAGTTTGCTGTTTACTTTTCCCCAAGACTCTTTCTTTTCTGCTCACCAGCGGTTCCTTTGTTTGCACACTTTCTATTTCAGGACTCAAATTCACTTCACCGTCGCCATCGATTTCACTGCTTCAAATGGTGAGTGCCCTCATCATCATGGCCACATTATCATCTCATTCCTTAGTTAATATATGACCCCAAATTTAAGTGGACACTCAATCAAATTCATTGCACCAAACCTTTAAACGTGCAAATGAAACACTCTAGTATAAAACTAAAAAAGGGAATGGCAGAATTAATGCCCCGTCCATAAGCACTCAATAATAAAAGTCACAAAGTAATTAATACATCACAAATGACCTCCATTAAAGTCCAGCGGTTACAGTATGTCCCTGTGAGGTAATCCATCCCAGTTGTGAACTGTGTAATCGGTACCACAATCCCTTCATGGCTTAACGGTCCGTTTACCTACACACAGGTGTTGGTCCCATTAGAGGTGGGCGCGGCCCGGTCTTAACGGCCTTCTGCATGGCTGACCCCGTTTTCCACACAGGTAACCCTTCTCAGTCCACTTCACTGCACTACATGAACCCCTACCAGATGAACGCCTACGCCATGGCCCTGAAGGCAGTGGGGGAGATCATCCAGGACTATGACAGTGATAAGATGTTCCCGGCGCTGGGCTTCGGCGCCAAGCTGCCCCCTGACGGCAGGGTGTCACACGAGTTCCCTCTGGTAAGTGTTAGCATCGGCGTGGGGGGGAGTGGGGCTCACAGTTGGATCCAAACAACATGCAAGGGGGTAAATCATGCGCGTTATAACGTATAATTTCTAATGTATTTACATTTATATTACACAACTATATTGTATGTTCTTTGATTATATTATATTTCTCTATATTCATATGATATATTTTGTATTTATCTATGTATATGTAATAGAGGGATTGCACCCTGCCCCTTAGCATTGGGTTGTAATATGCATCCACAGCTATATACTGCATATATATATATAATAGGTGAATGTCTCTGGACCCCTCCTACTCCAAAGGGGTGCAGTTCTATCTCTTTCAACCTCAACACATACCAATAGTAAATAATAATAATAATAATAATAATAATAATAACAATAATAACAATAATAATAATAACAATAAAAGTAAACCTTTGTCGCAGTTTTTGCAAGGAACACATCCTCATCTGCAAAGACAGTCATGCAGTATATTCAGGCATATATTATGGGACATTTTCTATGAAATACTTGCTGCATAACTACACTTGCATAACTTGGAAAGTGAATTCAGTTTAGCTTTTATAGTGCAAATTAGTCATGTAAGCCCCAAGCCTCAAATCAATTTGCCATCTCAGTCAGTCAACAGGATTCAGGAGCTGTTCCGCACACCTTAACGAGGAAGTTATATGCACTGACCCCTCCTTGTTTTCATTAAAGTCCACACCACCAAAAGAAATGAATCCCCACACCTCTTATCCCCACTGTAGTGTTTAGGTCACGTTCCCCGTACTGTAGCTTTACCCAAAAAGCATGTTTGAATCCATTGAGAGCTATGCTTCTCTGGCAGTTTGGGATTAGAAATGTTTTCATTATAGTATTAACCGACTGTGTTTGATTTGCTGATTCCCTTCAGAACGGCAACATTGAGAACCCCTACTGCAACGGCATGGAGGGAATTCTGGAAGCTTACCACCAGAGCCTTAAGACTGTTCAGCTGTATGGGCCCACCAACTTTGCCCCCGTTGTCAACCATGTCGCCAGGTACGTTCCCGCACACTCACACACACACACACACAAACACACACACAAACACACCACCACCACCTGGACAGCTACACATCCACATCAGATTACCTCACAATATCCTCCATCGTTTGATTGAAAGTGAATACGACCACATCCTTTATGGAGAAGCAGACACCAGACAGGGGCGTGGGACAGTGACTGATCATCTCTCCATGAATCCAAAGCCAAACTAATGAGCAGAATAAACAATGAGCTGCCAAGAAAGAGATTAATAGAAATGGCAATCAGGCATTTGAGATGCCAGGTATCAGCAGGTGCAGGCGCTACACACACTGTTTATACCCCGGAGTGTGTGACAGATGAGTGTGACAAAGGTGTTGGGATCGGAAGTGGTGGAGTAACTCAACCGAGGGATTCGCACAAGGTTTTGTTGTCTTGAGTTGTTCAGAAAGAAAATGTGCCAGGCACAACCCCATAAGTCCTGAAGTCGTTAGGGTGAGTGGAACGTAATGCCGTCTGTACCACTGTGGGCTGTGCTGTCTCTTCAAATGGGAGGATTCACTAAATGGCAGCCATCAGGGGAGGCTCCAGCTCTGTGAGATAAATCACAAATTAGAAGTTCAATTACTACTAATTAATTACTATACTCTGCTGTAGACGATAATACACAGTAGACAAGAATATACAGTGGATAATCTTTACATTAACGTAACATTCACTAAAGACAAACTCCTACTTTTGCATTTCGGGTGGAGACTGTAGTGTCCAACATATACAGTACTGTACCCAACTAACCCTAACCCAGTACAAGTACCTCATATACTGTGTGTATGCTCTACTTATGGGTACTTGGCTGCAGTGCATTTTAAGCGGGACACACCGTCAGAACTTTGATGTTTCCTGTTGTGTGGCGTGACACGGACTTGTACACTAAATGTTACATGTGGTCTCACACCGGCCGTCGCTCATAGTGCTGACAGCAATGCAGCCGTTTGATTCAAATGTCAACTCCGTTCTGTGGGAAACATGGCACTTGAACAGGAACCATACCTGTCCTTGCCCTTCAAAATCATATGCTCTTTCTTTCCTTTTTTCCTTTGCTCTTTTCGCTTGCTGGTCTGGTCTGCTGAGTAGCAAGGCAATCAATAATTCTCCAAAAGAATAACAGCGTGCTTCTTGAAAAAACATTTTGGTAAATTATTCATGGCGTGGCTGGTATGAGAAACATAATCTAGGCCACACTCACTGTGGAGTCTCTGATGAATTTCATAATAGTGTCTAGATAGGCCTTAGAGACCCGGCTGTAATGTTAAGTGTACTTCTTTACATATCTCTCAGGTTTTATATCTGCATAATAGAGAAGAATTTCCGCACATCCAAAAATAGAAGGTTTTTAATGTCTAGTTTTCTTTCTTCCTTTTTATGTCTATAGATAGCCATACACCATATGCCTGTTCTGTTTCTGACATGCTTCATGTTTTAATGAGGCTTGGCTATGCATGTGTTGACTGTTTTTTCTTATGCTGCAGGTATGCAGCTGCTGTACAGGATGGTTCGCAGTACTTTGTCCTGCTCATCATCACAGATGGTGTCATATCAGACATGGCTCAGACCAAGGAAGCCATCGTGAATGTGAGTGTCACTCTCACAGTAACCACAATGGACTTGCTCTCTGTCCCTGTTTCACTTTCAGTCTCTCTGCTCCACGTTTCGTTCTCTCGCTGTTTCATTCTCTCTGTCTCCCTGTTTCACAGTTTCTCTCGCTCCCTATTTCACTCTCTATCTCTCTCTATCTCTCTCTATCTCTCTCTATCTCTCTCTATCTATACCCCCCCAACTCGCACTACGGTGACTTATCTGTCATGTTATTTATTTTCTTGCTCAAACAGTATAGTATTCAATCACTCAATTGGCCTCAGGATCTGGGGTAAATGTGTGTGTGTGTGTGTGTGTGTGTGTGTGTGTGTGTTACATGTGGGTGTGTGTGTGTGTGTGTGTGTGTGTGTGTGTGTGTGTGTATGTGTGTGTTTGTTTCTGTGTCTGTGTGTATGTGTGTGCGTGCGTGCGTGGGTGCGTGTGCGTGTGTGTGCGTATGTCTGTGTGTGGGTACGTGTGCGTGCGTGCGTGTGTGTACTTTGTGTGTGTCTCTTTGGCACAGCGCTGAAGGTGTGACGGAGATATCAGTCTCAGTCATCTAAGTTGTTCTCTCTGCTGTGTTCAGATACAA
>OMKP01086934.1:0-15723 GCA_900302375.1 Bathygadus melanobranchus | reverse complement strand
GGTTTTGTTCCATCTGTAGTGAATGCAAAGTGTGAGCAGTTTGAGCCGACAACAAGGCCCCGACAGCGGCAACACGCAACCAGGGGCCAAGTCTCTCTGCTGATTTAGTCACACAGCATGTGTGTGTCTGCAACGCTGCTGTTCACATCAGTGTTGAGATGTTCTGTCATCACAAATGAAATATACAGTATACACATCTATCTACACATACTATCCATCCATCTATCTATCTATTTGTCTATCTATCTATCTATCTATCTATCTATCTATCTATCTGTCAGGTTATGTCTACTGATCAATATGCACACTTGGATCAATCTGAACGGATGTTATGATCGGTTTCTTGGAGATTCGGAGGCAGATGAATATGGTCATCTGCCCCCTAAGGTAACTTGATTAACGTTTCCCAGGACCTCCTCCTTCCTATTTACTAACACACTTCTTCTTGGCACACAGTAATTGGCCACCTAATGTGACAGCGCTGAAGTGATGGTTGCCTCCATTGGTCAAAAAATTAGCCGAGAGCCCGGCTCTCATACTCTGTTTCATAAAGACACTTCAATACAAACCCACTTTCTGGCCTGTGTTGTAGCTTTAAGCTACGGACTGTATCATTTGTCCTCAGGTATCAATATTGAGGCTGAACAATTACAAAAGAAAATCACTCTAAAATGACCAGCACCTGAGACAATATTGTTCAACCGACATATTAAATTAATAATTGTTAATTGTGTTTCAAAACACACGACAAATTGACAATAATATTTGAAAAATGAATACGCCTATACAGATACCATGTCCAGTGTCAACCAAGGTATTCCTGGTAATCATTTATCCTGGTAATCATTTATAGCTAATATGTGACATGATTATCATACATGGCCCATTATACATAGAGACACTATGTACTCATACAGACACCATGTACTCATGCAGACACTGCGTATTTCTTGATTGATTAATTAACACAGATCACGCGTCAATACCGTTGAGCTCCTTAAAAGCAAACACTCAACGTAACGTTTCGTTTCTTCCCCGTTAAAAAAAAAGCCCGAGAGCCGCTGCAGCAGAGCACATCACTTAGACAGCATCATTTACTCAACTACAGCACCCCCGAGGACCGGAAAAACTGTACGTGTCATTAAATGTGGAATGTATGGCGAAGCCCTCCCCGGGCCTCCCCTAGTTAACATTCCACCAGAGTTGCAGTGAATATTAATATTTGCTTTTCATTTCAGGCAGCGGTGGCACACATTTGAGGAGGAGGAGGAGGAGGAGGAGGAGAGAGAGGAACGTTGCCTGGTTGGCAAATGGGACTTAAGGACAGGAAATTAGACGTGCTTGACGCAAGCACACACTCTCTTTTTTGTGCTCTGCACTATTTTTTTTGTAATATATAAAACTAATATGTTTTGAAGGATGAATTAGTGTATTAATATCTTCAAGATATATAGTGCATGGGTGGGAATGGGAGACAGGTACTGAGGTTACTGTACTTGGTACTTACTGTTTAGTGCACTTGTTCCAGTAAGGAGCTGAATCCCAGTGTGAAAGCTGTGAAGTTGTTTCCTAAAGGAAAGGGGAGATGATATGTCACCAGTATATCAGTATAGTGTCAAGCAGTATCTGCTTAGAAAACTTTATCTGATTAAAACTGCACTATTTGCATTTAAGGAACATTTTTACCTTGATTGTCATGAGTAATTTCACACAGTTGGTAATGATTCCTCGATTAAAAAAAAGAAATTCAATATATAATCTCCTCAATCAGCAATAATTTCACTGAAGTGCTAAATATGAAAACAGTTACACACCAAAACAAAAGGATTGAAACGTTTGATTGAGCCAAAGTCATGAACAAATAATAGAGAGAACGAGGGAGAGGAAAAGAGAGAGAGGCGGAGAGAAAGACAGAGCCGAATCTGGAAGCAATTTGATATAGCAGGGGCCAAGTTTTCTTTTTCCTGCGAAGAGAGTTATTGTAACTATTGACCTTTCCACTGCTTGAATGGCATGCTGGGATGCCACTGCCGCTCTCAAACGGAACTTTTTAATCCAGTACGTCAGTGTTGTTTTAGACTCCATCTCCTGGGTGCAGCACTTAAAACTATTACTGTACACTCCCCCCCACTCCTCCTCCTCCTCCTCACTCCAGCCACCCCCATGGTGGGACAAGGTGTGTGAGGGGTGGGAGGGCTCTGCGTTTGCTATTCCTGGAAATTGGCTGCGCACTGTTCAAACTAGTTCAAGTCACGTTGTGACACAAGTGTTTTTATTCTCAACTTGAAGCCTTATTTGTGAACGAACTTACATGGTGGCCTTTTTTGTGTTTCTGTTCTCTTTGCTAAATGAGTTGTTTATGGTGTGAGTGTTGGCAAGTTGGGCCACATATTTCCACTGAATGTGTAAGCACGGTTACGGTGTTTCACGGAGTGAAGGATATGCTCCGTTTGGTTCCACTGGTCGTCAGTGCTACCTTTCACACTGCTGCCCTCTAGTGGTGGACGCAGCTATGGTGATTTGCTTTCATAGACGATAACTATGTTATTGTTTTGTGTTAGTGTGTAAAGAACAGAAGCATCACATGTTCCTTAACTAAGCTTTAGGAAAAGGATTTGTTTTCATATTTGGACCGATACATATAAAATGCACTCTTGTAGCCTACTATAGGCCTAGATTATTCCAGTACATTTTGAGTGGCACACCAAGGTTTCCTTTTTTTAATACATTTTTATGAATTGTATTTTGCCTTATATTATTTCGATCCAGATATTCCTACGTATTTATTATTATTTGGACCATTCATTTCATTATATGAATTATTATATAAAAGAACCATTAACGAACCCCAGTACTGTCACTCCATGCCACATCACATGACCATCTCTACGGCCCTCCCCCTCCCTCCCACTCCCTCAGTACGAACGCCATCTCTCACCAAAGCAATCAGGTAAATTCCACATTAAGTCCTGGGTAGCAGCCCATTAATATTTTACTCCTTTCCAAGGCCCTGTTTGTGCCATATATCAATGCCCGGCCAATCCTTTGAAAGCCATACATTAGAACTATTTTGAAAATACTTCATTGTCACCTCATGGCAGCCTCATTACTTATTAAGATAAGAGGAAAGATGTGCTGAAGCAGTTGGTGGCTCAGCTTGCCTTAAGAGCTCCATTGTACTGTGTCTTCCTCCTTCTCCTCCTCCTCCTCCTCCTCCTCCTCGCTGCTTTTTCCCCATTCCCCCGTGTTCTTCTCCAGTAACAAAAGGCTGTCAGGAGAGCAGTCAAAAGTTCCTGGAGGAACATAAGCAGGGTGTAAGTTTAGTTGAAGAGAATGAAAAAAAACAGAAGAGAAACAAGCATTGCTGCCATGCTGGGATAGGTAACCGCTTAGCTAACATCATACGCTACCACACAAGGGTCGGAGTATCTCAGATCGTCCTTTAGACTATTCTTTCTCGATACAAAGGAAACTATATTTAATATAAATACATGTGCCACAATTTGGACAATACAATTACAATACAATAATACATAATGGACTCACACACAATGTACGTGTTTCTACACATGGCGTGAATGCTACACAACGCGCTCTTTAGCTAGAACGCTCGGAAATGTGTGTGCATGTCGCTGAAGGCGACGTGTCAGCATCTCCATCACAACATCTCCTGTGTGTCTAAGGACGTTTGTAAAGCACACAGGGCCACGGGCATTATGCCAACAGGCAGCAACAACAAACGGGGCAGGGGTCAGTGAGGGGCCAACAGGAAACGTGTCTGGCAGCCATTTTCTCCAATGTCATAATAAAGTGAGCTCCCGTCCCCGTGACAAGCCGAGCAGGGGGGGAAAATGTGCTGGCCTCGGCGGGCACACAGAGATGTTATCTGTTTAACAGCAATAGATGAGGCTGAGATACTCACGTAGGCCTGACCCCCACCTCCCTCCCTCCCCTCCCCAGCACCCAGTCTGTCACTTATTAGCCCCGAATGCCTTCTCGGTCAGCGCTGTGAAGAAGGCTTTATTCACTGTTGGCACCTGGGTTAAAAACGTCATAAATAAAGAAAGAATATAGGATATACAACGCAGGGAATTGTGTGTGGAGATGAAAGGCTGTAATATAAACATAAACATGTTCCCAGCACTGTAGTATTCTAGAAACTCAAGGGTGTCATATGAGAGGAACTGAGTACTCCTTATCTACTTTTCTATTAATTCTCAAGCTCAATACACTTCTATTGAGAGAATATCATGAAAATGTCCTCTAAAACACAGACAAACAAACAGACGAACAGACAGACAGACAGACAGACAGACAGGCGGACAGACAGACAGACACTTGAAAGCGTCGTCAACATGTGATTATTTTTTTTGTAATTCAGCCTCGGGCTACATTTAATCACAAACTCGTATTGCCACGTCATATACTCTTAATGTCTTCAGGATGTCGAAGGCTTGTTCCTTAGGCCTGGTCTCCATTAAAAGCAAACCAAACCAACCTCTAACTCGACATCAAAGACAGTTGCCATTTAAAAAAAACCCAGAAAAAACCTAGATGTGCCATATCTTTACCTCATAGCTCAACCGTTGTTTACTAGCGCCGAGACATCATGGAGTCATTTAGGTTGAGCATTTCCTTGACGTTACCGCGACATTGTACCTTAACTCTATAGTGCCCCCCGGTGTAAAGGTATAGTATGACATGTGCATTGAACGAAGACATTTAAGTGTGTTCCTAGCCAATAAGTCTATACATTTTGTTATTTCATTTTTATATTTATTTTATTTTATTTTTATCATAGCATATTAGAAGACAACCAGTATTGTTTGAAGCTCTCAATTGAGTGTCTACCAATGGACTGAACTGAACTAACTGCTGCACTGATCGCTACATGTGACCTAGCGTTTGCAGATGCAAACTGAGCCTATGTCTTGACTCTGTATCAGACACAGGACCCAGCATCCACCGCTGCTACATCCGTTGCTATAGTGATGATGTTCGTGTACGTCGGTAGAGCACCTATACTCAGTCTGAATGTTTGGCTTTTTGTTTTGTTTTTGGGACTTACAGGGATTTCAGACACATTCATTTCAACATTATTCAAGGAGTACATGATTTTGAGTGCGACACAAAGGGGGACATTATTAGGAATAATTGTGTTGAATAATGGCAGAGCGTGAGGACTATATTCTTCACAACAACAACAACAACACAGAACACACCTTGCCCAACTGTTATAAAACTTGCCTCCTCTGGTGCACCAGAGAGGGTCGGAGGCAGGTACAGTACAGAGAGCATCATCTGTTCCCAAGCTGATTATTTACACACAGCACTCTTATCAGCCGTCCGAACGCAGGCTATTAGTCATCAGAGAGTGGAAACACGCACACACAGAAGCCTGCGTTTACTAAAACATGATGATGAATGGAGAGGTATTTCATTGGCCATATATCAAACAGACATCTCCAAAACGAGATATGGCCACCCATCACACTGGGGGAAATGAAGCTAATATTCTGTTAGCATCGACGCCGTAGCGGGTCTTATAGGTTTAGACTCAGTGTGTCGTTCTTGGGAGTGCATGGTTTCTAAAGTGTACTTTGAATTATATTGTTGTCATTATAATATTAGCATTTCACAGAAAACACTGAAGGATATGATTAATTTAGCACATAGTCAAAAACAATATTTGTTATTTAAACTTGTTTTATTAAAATGAATTGTAAATAGTTTTACAATGAGAATCTCGTTTTGTGTATGTATCCTATTCTCTAATAGTAGATTTCCATGAAGGCTAAACACATGTATTCAAGTCCGAGACTATCAAGGCTACAATGAAGTGTGGCATCAGCAGCATAATAGCAGTGTGACATGGGGGTGTTACTATCAGAATACAGGAGTGGAGTGGGAGGGGAACGAGCAACACCGGGATTCCCAGGGAAAGGCTAGTGTGACATTAACCATTACCTTCATCACAGGAGTGAGAGAGAGAGAGAGAGAGAGAGAGAGAGAGAGAGAGAGAGGGCAGCTAAATAACACTAACATCACAATAACACCACATGTGTGGTTAAACAGTGGGGTTTACTACTACTACTATGATTTGATTTTCCCTGAGGTTACCTGTATAAATTATTGTCTCACTGGACAAACTGCCTAATCCCTAATCTCAAAAACAAGGGGAAGAGAGAGAGAGAGAGAGAGAGAGAGAGAGAGATATAGATAGATAGAGAAAGATGGATAGACATATATATGTATACAGTATATACAGTATATATATATATATATATATAGTCATACTTTAACTGTAACATAATCCCATGAGAGGCAAGTTCAGACCCACTGCGCTGCCACAGAGCCTGTGAGCTAAGAGAGTGTAAAGTAAATGCCACTTGTCTTTATACATAGTGACTCGGCATGTGTTTAATAATCCCACTGCTGCCAAGCACATACTGAAGTACTGTGTCTGTGGCTAATTCTACTGGGGCAAATCCCTGGTCGCGCACACACAGCATGTGTGTTATGACACTCACGTAAACACATAAACACACACCCATGCACGCAAACGCACACATAGCACACACACACACACACGTAGAACACACACGACTGGGCTGACGTTAGCTCTTTATAGCTCCTCGTTTCGAATGTCAATGGTTGTGCTCCATTGGGCTCTACTTTAAGACTTTAAGCGTGCATCTAAATATGAGCAATCATAAAACATGTTGTGTTTAACGCACACATTGTCAATTAAATGAAACGAAAGAACATGAATTAAATTAAATGAAAAACATCTGGATCCAAGAAAATGACTATTTGGCCGTGTAAAAAACTGAAAAGTAACACACCATGTTGTTTACACTCATACGTGATACTCATTAGCATGTTCTGAGTAAATATTCATGCAGTAATGATCCTAGTACTGTCGGGTTTGAGCAAAAAATGTCAGTACTGTAAATGTGTGTGTGTTGCGAGCCTGCGAATTAGTGTGTGCATGAGTGCCTTTGTGTGTGTGTGTGTGTGTGTGTGTGTTTGTGCCTGCGTGTGTGTGTGCGTGTGTTTGTGTGTGTGTATGTGTGTGTAACAGGGACAGGAGAGAGTCTCCCCTCGCAGCAGCGTGTGACTCCCCCAGCCGCCCGCGGTGACACATCCATCTCTGTCTTTTTGCCAAATTTGATTTTAAATATTTATCACGCCATACATCTTGGCTGAAACAAATGACTGGTAAAGTGCTATTGTCTGTGAAACCTCTAATAAGAAGGATGGCAGTGTTAGCAGTAGCATCAATGTTTCATTTGGTCAAATATATGAGTAGCACGTTGTGCTACTACAGCACGTTTTAAAATAGGTCAGTGATACCAAAGTCAAACTTCTCAGAGAGACCTTGTTATACGAACCGCTTCATGAGAATACGTTGAATGGTGGTACACCTTAATGATTTAGTGACCACTAAAAGTCAGCGGTTCCTCAAAATATTTTTATGAATGAACTTGTTCTATTGACCTGGCAACCAGGAGTGTTTGAAACATGTGGCTATTCTAATTTAACTGTACCTTCAGCAATATATTGTTGTCTCCCTCTTTCGACAAATGTACTTATTGTAAGTCGCTTTGGATAAAAGCGTCTGCCAAATGCCCTAAATGTAAATGTAAATGTAGGTTATATGAATGCACCCCCTCTGAGATGTTCTTTCAGCCAAGTACCCCTTTAAAGTTACCATTCATGTTATGTTACTATTAATGCTATGTTACTATTCACATTTACTAAATTGTATTAAGGGCGTATTCATTCATTTTCTTAAGGTGGAATTATTTTACAATTGTTCACAACCAATATTAAAACAACCATGTTAATGTTCCGAGTACCCCTGCAATCCTTCAAAGTGCCCCTAGGGGCACATGTACCCCCATTTGAGAAACACTGCACTAAGAAATATCGTGTTCAAAGACACATTACACTGTGTGTGTGTGTGCGTGCGTGCGTGCGTGTGTGTGTGTGCGCGTGTGCGTGTGTGTGCGCGCGTGTGTGTGTGCGTGTGGGTGCATGTCAATACACGGCCATCATACGACATGGTTACACCATCGGACCCGTGTTGCTCTCCTCTAGAGTGACTCCACTGCTAAAATCATTCAGTAGAGTGCGAGTGTCTTGCAGAAGGTACACAGGTACGTCTTTGTGGGGGAGGTGTCAGTACGCCGGCTCCTATCCAGGGAGAAACTAATATCATGGACCTGGAGTTACAAAGTTAACTGTAGGCATTACACCAGCTGTCAGGAGATGATCCACGGCTTACCTGGGGACACACTTTGCAATCGTGAAGCAACTCTGCTAAAACGAGTCTTGGGCAGAATGAGTACCTCCTTTAGGCCATCTGGCATATTTGCGTATGGTTCTATATATAGGCTTCCAGCCTAACAGATTGAAGCTGATGGTTAAACTTTAATGTGACCTTAACATCAGATTTTCCAATCAAGGTCCTGTATAGACAGACACACAGATCGGTAGACGATAAACTTGGAGATTCATAAAGATATGGACAGCCTCTGCTTCCTTTAGTATTTAGTTAGTGTCACCAGTTTCAGTTAGTTTCTAAATAAAATACCAAACACAATATTTAAATGAGTCAATTTAAGTATGTGTGCACGCAGTGTACATGCTATGCATAACATGACAGCTTACACACAGCAATTTAGGCCTTCCTTAACCTTGGAAACACCCTGCCTGTGTGGCAGTATACGTAACACATAAGCAAAGTCTGTGATTTGCTTACTGTGGCCCTTGTTGACGCACACACACCACTAACCCTAACCCTAACCCTAACCCTAACCCCACCACCGAAGGGGCGTAGCTGGGCTCCTCTGACACACAGGACACAGGTATACTGCATGTTAACCAGTTTATTGGAGAGTTGGCAAGATGTTACTGCCAGAGCAGGTGTTCAATGTGAACTCTCTCTCTCTCTCTCTCTCTCTCTGTGTGGTGATGGCTGGTTTATTGATTATTATTATATTATATTATCTGCCTTGATTCTAATCAGTCTAATCATCCTGATGCGGGCCAGATGCGGTTGCTTAAACCAGCCACCGACCACACACACTTATATTTACAGAACATATCCACTGAAACGAAAGGTTAGGGATTAATGTCTGATTTATTGTTCATGGATATATTAAATGCATTGAAAGTTTTAAATTCTAATGCAAGGCCTATGAGCCATCAATTATGGCTGTTATATTATGATTTATTATTTATTCATAAAAATTCCATTTGCATTCATAATAGAAAGAATTGTGATATGTATGCATCCAAAATCATTAATCAATTGATTTCAATTATGCTGAATAAAAGGTGGAGACATTTTTAGGGACATATAAAAGTGATTAATGTCCACAAGCAGACAGCATCAGACAGTGCTAGTCTTTTACGGAATAGACCTTGATGGTTGTGTGTGTGTGTGTGTGTGTGTGTGTGTGTGTGTGTCCCTAATTTTTTCACATTTCTGCATTCCCAGAAGTCACCACAAGATGGTAGAGTCGTCTTGGATAAGATCCAATATTTTTTATTTGAGCAAAAATTAGATTCGGGAGAGAGGCAGACCATGTTGAAGTGGCAGTCTATAACATCATATGGTTTATGATGTTATTTGCTGCCTCAACAAAAAAATCCCATCTGTCGGCATAATCATTCAGTTATATTTGCCAGTATATTCGCATGAACAGCTCCTCTGACATTTAGATTTAGATTTAGATTTTGGGCATTTGGCAGATGCTTTTGTCCAAACCGACATGTTTTGAGTGACGTGGTGAGTGTTGAGGGACTTCTTTATTACAACAAAAAATACGTGAGAGGGTTTGGGTTGTTTTGCTGACATAAATTAAATAATTCATTCAATGTCCGGCCACAATTGGCAGTTATAGTTGCGCTATGTATCGACCTCAACAGTAAGCCATCCAGGCTAGAGGCTTATCGTGATTTAGAAGAGAGGTTTCCATTGCACCCCGTCCCCGCACCAGATGGTGCGAGGGCATACTGCAGTTCCCTGTGTGCTTGCAGATGTGTGCTGTATAATCAGATGGTTGCAGGGTCTCCTTTGAATAGAAGACCTGTGGATGTTTAGGCCTTAACTATTCTCCTCTACAATAAGCGCTTGTGCTTGTCCATTGTTTTACTGAAGAGAGAGTCTTTTCTCTGAACCGGAATCTGAGCTGGTGAAGTAATCGCCACCACCAGGGACAGTAGCTCCAAGCACCATTCATGAACTATCAAATCAAATATCAATGTTAATTATTTGCCATGCTTACCTGAAGACAGGACGTTTTGGGAATGTTTGAGGGTTACATATCCGATCCATACTTCATATTCCATCCTCTGTATTGAACACATTTCTAATTAATTCGCCCTTGTTAACTATGATGTCATGTAAAATGGATTCAAGGGATTCAAACACGTGTGAAGGGGACCTTTAATGAATGGGATCTGTTCTTGATTGATGTATTAATACTTGCATGTTGCACTAGATGGCACTAGCGTAGCAGCTCAACTTGATCAGTTGCAGAGCACGGACCATACGCATTAAGATTCCAGTTCTCCGCTTACATTAGGACTGGATATAAAATGTAAAACGAATTAGCTTTTTCTACACATTTCATTATAAAACGTTACAAAAAATAAGCACAAGTAGTGTCATGTAAACCAAAAGTGCATTACTAACTGAATTTGCAAATAGCTTCAAGGCTGAAGCATTTTGGCAAGCTGATTCCCTGAAGCATTTTGGGACATGAATATACATAACATTACATCTGCAACTCAATTATGCAATCAAATAGATTTTTACCTATAGCTCAACAGCCTACGCTCGTTGACACTTGTTATTAACCTAAAACAGAGGTATAAATATCATATTTAATCTGGATCTTAGCTGTAGGACCAGAGCAAGTCAAGACCTGTAAAACGTCTTAATCATATGTATTTCCTTTTTATTCAAGATTTATTTGGCAGGGCCAGTACACATCAATCAACATTTTAGTTCACACTGCAATATACATGTGTCAGAGTTAGCCAAGAGGCTAATTTGCATGTGTAGTCCCCAGGCAGGTCAACATAACATAACAATTAGAAATAAAGTAAAAAGAAAAAGAAAAGGAGAGGGAAAAAACCAGTACACTATGTTAGGAAACATTGACAGCACAGCAGCGTCAAACATAATCAGTAAATGCAATGTCCACACTGGAATAGATAGAGGTGGACTACACCCAGGAGCTGGAGGTTTACTTACGGGTACAGCTCTGGTGTGCCTTGAGCCAGTCTTTTTTTTGTGGGCAGATTGTTCCGGTACTGTGTGGCTTGGACAGAGAAAGCCACCTTGTGGGTGCTTGTTGAGTGACATGGAGAGATGAAGAAGAGAGAGCTTCATTAAGTGTGAACGATAATCTATTTCAAATCCCTCAGTGGCTCCTCGTGGACCTTGCGAGTAAGGACGGCTGTATTCAATCAGTGTGCATTATGTTCAATCTGAACGGGAATGTCACAGATGAGCATGCACACCGAGCCCGGGAGCAGGCTTGAGCAAGTCATCACAAAAACACGAGCGTGCAGGCTTGAAGAACTTGGCTTTCAGTGGGCTCGGTGTCACCTCAGAGCCACAAAAACCTCCACTCTTTCCAATGGACATGATTCCCAGAATGCTCTTATGGAATGTCCTGAAGCCCGGCAGCCTGCATCCCCGCCAGGGAGCTCTGCACCTCAGCCACATAGTGAACATGCCAGGGGTTCATTTCACTGTATTGTGTTTCATCCATATATTACGTTGGATATTACTGGATCTTAATTAATTCCATTCCATTCCTTATAACAATTCCATTCCTTATAACCATCTACAGCTGGCTTTTTTCCCCAGCGCCAGATAAGATAAGATTCGCTGGCAGACCAAGAATGCCAACTGAAAGATTGGAACACAAATGTACAACAGCAATCGTGCTGTGTGTCAACCAAAAAACAAATAAAGGATGAAAGGAGATATAAATGGCAATGCAAACACTGTTTTCAAACTGGAGACCGCATGATCATTAAAGCTGCATATTGCAAATAAGTCCAGAACCAATGAAATCCTTGTTGAAACCAGGAGCAGGCAGAGGGAGTGAGGAGTGAGTGATAGGTCTCTCTGCACTGACATGCAAATGTGCCATAATTTAGAGAGAGCAAATTGCTTTTTCTTGAAGTGATTCCTGACTGCCAGAGACACAATGTAAACACAGACTTTGATGTATATAATTCAATAAACTGCTAAGGAAAACAGGTGAAAAACAAAATGGCAATGTCTTGGTCCAGAGTATTATATTATTCCTATCTATCTGTCAATCTATCAATCTCTCTCTCTCTCTCCCTTATATATATATGTCTATCTATCTATCTCTGAATGTCTATCAATCATTGCAGTTTATTGCTGAAATCCATAATGGAGAATGAGACAAGAATCTAACATCAAGATTCAAGAGATTTTATGTGTCACATATACATACAAGCACGTGTAGCTAAATGTTGTTGTGTTGTCCCCTCATTGACCCCCTCATTGAACAACTATATATATATATATATATTATACTGTACAATGAAACAAAAATATAATATATATACAGCAATCTCTTCTATAACAAAGATCTATTATTCAACACAAATTAGCTGATCAATTATGGCCTCCAGGTAATGTAAAGACGTTTGCCTCCGTCGACCCCCACAGCGCCTAGCTAAGATAAATTGGCAGTGACCCCAGCGCGACCCTAGCTGATGTTCATGAGACCATTAAATTTCCTGAAAAGGAGGTGCTGTAGGGCTGTGTGTGTGTATTGTGTGTGTGTATTGTGTGTGAGTATTGTGTGTGTGTGTGTGTGTTTTGTATGTGTGTGTGTGTGTGTGTGTGTGTGTTTGGTGAGAGAGACAATAGGGGAAATAAGTCAAATGAAATGCAGAAAAGATTGTAGAAGACAGAGTAGATCGACACGTTAGCATTGTTTTGAACATGTAGATCGATGCCTCCTCTGAGACCATCCTTATTCACTAGATGATAACCATCAAACGAAAGATACGTTGTTTTATGTTGGCAATAACATTATGATTTCCTTATTCCAATTTGTTGTCTACAGGGAGTGTATATAAAATCATTATTTCTGCCAGCCAAGCAATGGACCATCTTCACAGGTCGTCAATAGTAGCCTTCGGTAACTTCCTGTTCCTGTCATTTTAACATTAGGTCGGTTGTATTTTTGTCGCAGCACCAGTATGGGTCAATGTATATTTACTTGACTAGCTGTGTCCATACTGGTGCACTGCCATTCCTACATCTAACAGACCCATAATGAATGTTATGAGCTAAACCTGTGTTTCTCTCCTGTGAAAACGGTAACACAACCTTCTTCTATCCATGTACCACCATACAGTGTGTCTACACACATGCAAGGCTTTATTGACATTTAATTCCATGAAATGAGATCCAAGAAGACACCAAAAGCTGATCTTTTAAAAACAGTTGAGTTATATTTAAGGCAAGGCGTGAAGCCATGATGTATGAGGGAGGGGGATGAGAGAGGGCAGCGCTGAGGAACTTTAAGGTTATAATAAATGAAGTAGAAAGCCACAGATGGTGTATCCCTGTTGCAGAATCTCTTTAGAATTGGTCCACCTATCCTGTGATAAAGGAGGGCAACAAAATAAATACAAAATAAATAGGCACATTTAGTGAAGTCTATTTTAGGCCATGTTGCGAGACCTTTTCCCCCGCGAGCACTGTGTCTTCCACAGTATTTGAATGATAAAAACTTTTCATGGACTTGAGTTGTACCGTTGTGTGAGCAGAGCACACACAGCCATAATTTAAAACGGCCTAGACGTCAACCAGAGGAAACAGACAACAATATGAATGAAAATACCAAGTAGGCTACATTGTGCATCCTTGTGGACTCTAGGCAAAGCAAGATAGATGTAATGTCACACTCAAAACGTGTATCTTTGCCATGTAACAGTATTCGCCATTCATCCATTTCCAAGATCAATGTACGACCAATGTGCAGAGGGAGTTAATCAAAGACGGACTATCTAGGGTGGCTAGCTCGGACTAGCTAGGGTGTGACACCATGGAAGTACGGCAGTCTTCCACTTCAGTTCTCTCTAGTTAGCACCACCCGACTGGCCGTTTGTCATGCTAACGTAATGCAGAGTGATGCCTGATTAATGTATCTCCCCCTATTCTAATGACCTGGAATATAAATAGTGGACTATTTATAAGTATTTTAAGTACGTCTTTGCGCGTGTTTCGTGCTCTTGAGCCGCGGTGTGAATCAGCGCTCACATCTGTCATCTGTTCTTCCATTTTTTCCAAGTTTTGTCACATGTAAAGATTCAAGAGGCCGGGGATATTTCAGCAGTGTTATGAATGGGCACAACAGCCTGACAAAAGAATTGTTTTGGGATAAAATCAAGCAAAACTGCAAGTGCTGTTATTGTTATAATCTGGGTGGGTGTAGGGTAAGATTTCATGATACAATCAAGGCGCACATTGACTCATAATGGAATGCAGTTTTAATACATTGCTTAAGTAGACCTACACCTATTTCTATATAAATAATACAATAATACAATGCAAAATATATATATTTTGCTTTCATCTTTATACCAATGTAAAGTAATAACAAACAAACAATAATTGTTACTGTACTTAACAGATCTCAAAACATTGAATGTAGGATTGCTTCAGCCTCCCCTTCCTTCACCTCACCGACGTTCACCTGAGGGCCTCGAGGTCATTGATATTAAGGTATTGTTTCACATGCAACAACAACAACAACAACAGTAGAAACTCTTCATTTACATTTTTTTTAAATGAATACACTAACTATGTCACAGTTAGCGATCTCCCAGGTGCTAAAACACTACTGTGTTTGTTCTTTGTTTAACTACAATAGCGTGAGTGTAATTGACACCAGTGTGCGTGTGTGTTACACACCCAGACACCTTTCAGCGGCCAGCGTCTTCCAACCATCAAATGAGTCACTAACAACGGTGTTATTAAGGTGTGTTTGTGACAAAAACAATGGTCACCATATCTAATTATTTCATCCATTCATCCAATGACCTTCAAAAACATCATTGCAGGCTCAGTGGCCTTTTAAGATTTTCATATTCATATTCAAAACAACCAAAAAGTTGGCAGCCATTGAAATAATTCAAATGTACTGCATTTGAATCCACTCATTGAGGCTCAAAAACATCACGGCAGGTTCAATGGCCTTTTTAAGCCTTTCACATTCATAATCAAACCGCAAAAAAAAGTGAGCAGCCATTAAAGAGACCGCATAATTTCCTAAAACATGATCTAGCTAATCGACGACTCTCATTTTCGGCCCATCTCGTATACAAATGGTGGCTAATGAACCTGACAGAATCAATTACCTCGGTGATATTTTGCATGCAAAGGGAAACCAAACACTGAATACACGGTGCATATAAAAACACACATTACTCTGATCCATTTCCATTGTAGTAGCACTAGAAACAGCAAACTGCCTGGTGTCCATTCCTCAATCACGGCCATCATATCAACATGTAAGTAGGCCAGCCTCACTGATTCAATGCTCTGCTTTAAGGAAACCAATGAAGACTTTCCATGGCAGTGACTAAAACGCTACTCATCTTTCAGTGAATGAATAGCATTATTCACTGTATGTGGGGTGGGGG
>OMKP01086933.1:0-12919 GCA_900302375.1 Bathygadus melanobranchus | reverse complement strand
AGACCAAGAGTGACAGAGACAAGAAAGAGACAGTGAGAGTGACAGACCAAGAGTGACAAAGAGACAAGAAAGAGACAGTGAGAGTGACAGACCAAGAGTGACAAAGAGACAAGAAAGAGACAGTGAGAGTGACAGACCAAGAGTGACAAAGAGACAAGAAAGAGACAGTGAGAGTGACAGACCAAGAGTGACAAAGAGACAAGAAAGAGACAGTGAGAGTGACAGACCAAGAGTGACAGAGACAAGAAAGAGACAGTGAGAGTGACAGACCAAGAGTGACAGAGACAAGAAAGAGACAGTGAGAGTGACAAAGAGACAAGAAAGAGACAGTGAGAGTGACAGACCAAGAGTGACAAAGAGACAAGAAAGAGACAGTGAGAGTGACAGACCAAGAGTGACAAAGAGACAAGAAAGAGACAGTGAGAGTGACAGACCAAGAGTGACAAAGAGACAAGAAAGAGACAGTGAGAGTGACAGACCAAGAGTGACAAAGAGACAAGAAAGAGACAGTGAGAGTGACAGACCAAGAGTGACAAAGAGACAAGAAAGAGACAGTGAGGCAGACAGTGGAGCAGTTAACAGTTTAAGAAGTATACGATTATGCTGTATTTTGTGTTTGTATTGTTAGTTGTGCTTATTCTATTTACTTTGATGTTTCTGGCTTGAGCTGAGCAGCTGTCACAAATAATTTCCTCCGCGATCAATAGTCATCTGTATCAGTATCTGTATCTGAAAGGCCATGGGGAAAAAAACTCCCCTTCAACTGCCAAGAAGCCCAATTACATCACACCGGATGTCCGCACCTATAAACATGTCTGAAAAACGAATGTGCCAAGTCTATCAAACGCTATAAAATGTATTAAAAAACAGTTATCAGTCCTTATATAAGAAAAAAAGAAACGGACCAAATGCGTCATAGCATGAGCATATGACTAATTACCAACTAATAACAACCTGGCAAAATACAAAAGTCAGCACTGAATAATAACCACTAAAAATACGAGGTGGTTTTACAGGTTGGCTTGAACTACGATGGTACAACAGATTCCGACTCTCAGTATGATCCAGTGGGTGATACTGCTACCACTCCCCGACACATCTCGCACCTCACAGAAGTTAATCAGGTCTCTGATAGCCAAACCACTTCCTTGTTCACCGATGCGTTTCCCTGCACTCAAGGTTTTACAATAACGACCGCCTGCCAGGAACATTCCGACATCAGAACTGAAAGTTACACTTATAGCAGCACAGCATTACTGTGGTGGTGTATTGAAATAATCTCACATCTCAGTTGGTAGTTTGAAAGTTATTGGACTGGAACAGATATTCATGCTCTGAATTATCGCGATCTGATGCAGGGAACTAAAGATGCTCAGTATGATCACCAGTATCAGAGTCCCAGTGTGTCTAGTAGTGTATACCTGCCAAGGAGACCAGCAGCACTCCTCTCTGTAGAGCCATCGTTCGGTCAATATTTCTAACCAATAGGCGAATTGCAGTACCCAAAGTACCCTGCCTTAAACAATAGCCTAACGCAATGAGCGGTCTGACCCTGACCTGTCACAATGTCCCTAATGGATATAACATTAAAACCGCTGTTTAGAAGTGTATGCCGCTAGCTCTACAACAGTAAAAAGCAGGTAAAATGGCCAGTGGAGCTCTGGTGTGGGTGTAACGCACATAGACTGTATATAATACAGGTTAAACTGACTTTCAATATGTGTACAATTGGTGGAAACTATTGCAGACTAAGTAATAGCAAGTACTCATTGAGATATGTATTCCTTTTTTCTTTTTTTCTTGCCTAGCCTGTATGTCATCACACACCGACGTGGCCTATTGTACTCTGCTTGAACGCATTGCGCTGAATCAGTGACTGATGCTGCAAATAATGTCTTTTAGGATTTTTTTTGTCAATGTTAGCTAGACGCATGGCTGGCTGTGTCACACGGATATAACTATAAATGTTGATGAGTAGCATGAGTAGCATGTTGATGGTTGGTGGCTGGTTGAAGCAGCCTCACCTGGCACAAGTCAAGCTGATTACTTCAAACTCTTGAATAAACCGATTTATTGCAGTGTTTAAAGTTCAATGAAGACAGAGCAGGAGGTAAATAGCTAGCAATCCTCCTGAGTGTGTGTGGTGATGACTGGTTTAACATGTAGGCATTAATTAGTCAAGTCACCACAGGTGTGCAGCCTCACCCAGCCCCATACTATTTAGCCTAAAAAAAAAATGGACGTTCCAGCCCAGAATGGACATTTCAAAGGAGAACATACTGGCTGTAGCACTTGTCAGAGAAGCCAGTATTTCTTCTACTTAACATGTGTTTCCTTAATCTCTGACATATCATGGTCATTATGACTTACTACAGCACATTTACATATAGCACCTTTAAATAGCTAGACCTTGTTCTAATCTATGAGTAGTTGGGAACACAGATTTGTGAGGTGCTGTTATGAGCTGAGGTTTTTTTTCTCTCTGTTGTCTGAATGAGAGAGGACACTATGTCAGAGCCCTAATTGGTCGCTGCTCTCCAGCCAGTCAGTCAGTGGGGCCTTGTTAACGAGGATGTGTTGCACCTGTGTGGGTCTGATCAGACTACATAAATGCTTCTCAACTCAGTGTTCAGGGGATACCTGTAAAGTAAGAGGCGTGACTAATCAAACTCGGAGACATCCTTAGACAGAAAGTGTTTGAACACACATCTTTAATGTTATATTATAGCTTTTTGTCCACTTTCTCAATTAATGGAAGCATGGGGATTTTGTAGTTCTGCATTAAGGTTATATTATGCTATAACATGTCATTTATGTCTGTCCTTATGGAGTCTTTGTTTAGGAAAATTAGATATAACTTCATTGACACGTTCTACTTCTATGGGATCTTTGGAAGTCATCAGGCTGAAAGTAAATCCAAATGGCTGCCGCTGGTGTATCAATAATTCAGTTAAACAGCTTTTCTAACTTTCAATCACTGTTTAATAAAACAGAAATATTTACAACCATGCAAATGTAAGCGAAATGACAATCATATCTTCAACTCAGCCAACTTCAACTGATTTGCCTATCACCGTGCTTATGTAAATGCGGCCTTCGTTAGAGTCTAGTACTGCAATAGGTAACGTTTTGCATACAAAATAATCCAAATAACGTTAGTCTTTGAATAACTTGGACAGAGACATATTGAGAGAAAACACATTTCGACCATCACTGTGAGAGATTTGAATGAATGCATACCCAGCAATAGAAGTTTCAGCTCCCTCCTTGCATCCCTCTTGTCTCGTCGGAGTTGCTTGTCGATCTCCGCGTTAATTCGCTTGGACTCCTTCGCCTCTTCACTCAGGCAACAAGCCATCGTGGATTCTAAAGTCATCACCGCATTAATATTGAAAAATCCCGTTTTACATGGAGGCGCCGAGCTGCAACTTGTACAAACTCAAGAAACACTACGCTATAGAGATTGGACAGCCAAAACAACAGCAGCTAGTAAAATAATAGTTTATATTTTCAACAAAAGCCCGTAGAAAACGTTCTTGCTTCAATATAGCGAAGTGTGGCCTTCTTGGTTGTTGGAAGTGCGGCTGTCAAATATTGACAGTTTCAAGTCTCCGTAGGCTAAAGTGAGTGTCAGAAACGTGATATCTACATGCACGTCCGCAAACAGTGAGCTATCAATCAACACATTTTCTGGACGGATAATTCAGCTTCTATACCATACCACACAGATTTGATGCTGATCTAGATTAGATGAGTCTACTGCCTCAAGTCACTAAAACAACCGTCGCAAGTAATCCAATGCTAGTCGTGTTTGGCCGACGGCAATAGCTCCAAACGCTTCCACTAATGGTCGGTTTACCATCACAATTGGATGCTACCAAAGCACCTCGAAATAGCCAAATGGAAATACACAAAATAAAAAGCTTGGGACACGTTCAGCTCTTCCACATTAGTGCAAGCCTGCTGTTTGCTGTCCAGAAGAAAAGCCTAGCCGCCCCAAAGCAAAGAGCATACGCCTGTCAAACTGCCCATCTGCTGTAGTTAAATATAAACACACAATGCAGCGAACTGCCACTACAACCACTCGACGAATATCTATATATATTTATAGCTTACGACCGGCGATCTCCCTTCACATTTGAGTTCAACTTAGCGTGTCCTGTTGATATCTACTCGGCAAGGCGAAGTACACCAAACGAGCAGGGTTAGCTCACTGGGTTAGCTCGCTGCTAACGTAGCGTTGGATCAGCTAGTCATAGCTGATGCTGTAGGCATCTGGCATAAAACATGCTCGTTGCACAAGGGTTATCCGAAACGTTGTCCCGCCTCGGTCAAATGTGCGAAACAACCAACCACAGCCCGAATTATCCTCTAAATTCCGTGCATTGTATCGTTCATGTTATTTTTTTTCCTGGTGATGAGCGCACGTCACCCACTCCCTAGCCCCCCGGTGAATGAAACACTAGGCTCAGAGAGGATCCTGAATTGTGGCGTTATCCTGGTCTATCACAACGCTATTTCCGGTCTGTTACTTCCTAAGAGCTGTGTACGTCAGATAACAGTCCCCGGAGCATAAGAACAAGACAAGAAGAAGAAGAAGAACAACAACAACAACAACGACATGGATAATAAAAAAAATGTTTTTACGAAATTGAAATTGATGGTGAATAAGAAATACCCGAAATATCGGACGGAAACAACAATCTCTATTGAAAGTCCCTCCCTCTTGTAAGTGAATGTCCCGCCCTCGCTCTCTCGCCAATAACGCTCATTTAGAGCATCCTCGTCCCCAGGCGTTCTCGTCTCACGACAGACCGCCTGGGAACGAGGTGAAGGAGACGCACTCTAACTTGCTGCTGCTGACGATGCTTTGGATAGACGTGAGTGGTCGAAATAAGGCATATGAAAACACAACTCGGGGAGTCTTGGGCAGGTTCGTTTGTAAAGTTTTCTTGAGAAAAAACAAGGAAATTCTACAGAGCTGCAGGCGTATCAAGAAGCAAGACATTCAGCCTAACTGATGGACAACGCCCATTCCCTGTCAAACACCACCAGTGACCAACCTACATGATAATCCCAGATTTCAGTGTTGATTAATTGCAGTGTGAATGTAAATGACAAGTATAACCGTATTGTGCATCATCCGTTTTGCCGTTACGATACTGCTGTTCCAATCACGTAAAACAAACTCAGAAGAAAGATAAACTTGATTATGATCATGTGCAAAATCACAACATTAGTAGGTTATCCAAATTGCTAGTGATGTACTCTTTATAAATTATCCTGGGAATTCCAACAGCAGTGTTGGGTTTGAATCAAACTCTTGACATTCTTGACTTCTAGTAGTCTAGCTTTCGTCTGTCGCTACTGAGCCTGCACCAGAGCAGAAAAAGATGTCATTTAGACTAGTGACATCTTGTGGACGTGTTGTGTTATTGCATGACTGCCAGCATAACAAAAAACTGATGATATATGATCAAGTTTTTCCACATAAATCCCGTAAATAGTTTGAAAGGGACGCATAAAGGCGTGCTGGTCTAGCTGAAACGTCTAATTCCAATGTATATTTCCTTATTGTTGAGACAGAGTAACATTATTTAAACCACTAGGGGGCATGTTCTCAGGTCTTGTTCTCTTGGGTCCAACTGGGTCCAACTAACTCTCAATACGAAGATGTGAGCTAAAATGGATGATTGAAAGATATAGAAATATGCATATCTACATTATATATCTACATTACATTATATATATATATAGTATACTGTATATACATAAATATATACAAACATACATATACATACATATAATGTATATTCATATTTATATCATATTTATATTAACGCCTAATACCGCAAATGTTAATGTATATGATACATACTTTACAAAAAAATTTTTTTAAAAGAAGCATATTTCTATACCTCAATAACAGTAATTACAGATATAGGCCTACAGCACTATCGTTTGTGAACTTTTACTTTTATTATTATTATTATTGGAGTTTGGTTGGGTTAACGTGGCCAGCTGGAAAAAGGTTTTCCTTTCTGATCCAAAAGTCACTGTAGCGTTGCTTGTGTGGTGGCTTTGTTGTAGTAACACCTTGCATTAGTTATGTGTTGATTCATTGTTGGATGGTGTGCAAACATTATACCAAATGTTGCTCCAATATGACTCAATTGAATGTCGTCAGATTAATCATTAATCGTTCACTGTAAGCGAGTGTCAAGGGACAAAGTCTTCTCACTGCACTCTCCCTGCTGGTTCGACACCATTACACTGATCGCTCTCTCCGGAACAAATGCCTCTTATGGCAAAGGCTGTACTTCAGCTGAGAGGGAACCTCATTACTTGACAGAGGGGAAACACCTGTTTTTTTGTTCTATTCTTGTCAAGCCCCACCCATTACCGACATACCCTTTATATTTATATACATGTTTTTTTCTCATTTCCCATTATCTCTTATGGCTCACCCATCTATGCTCCCTTTGAATGCCCCCCATCTCTTTCCTTACCCTGGCTCCTGTTCTGTTCCCCCTCAACTCTTCTGTTTCCATGGAAATGGGGAGCTCAGGTGATCTTAATATCTGAGACCTGTTAGTGAGTCAATGAAAGCCTTGACAAACCGGTTCTGCTGGCAGAGACAAAAGATTGACATCCGAAGAACTCGAGAGGGGTAGGAGTGACAAATAGGCTACCTGTTGTGCCCTAGCTATAGCCGATATCTGGGAAAACACGTTCAGAATCAACCACGATCACGATTCGTCCCCTCCAAAAAAGAAAAAGTTAAAGGAACACAACAGTTATTTCCACAGCACAAAAACAGAACAGCGGACGTGTCGACTTATAGGCCAATGCCGAACTTCATGGTGCGTATTACAACCAACTCTCCCTTTACGGCCGTGTGTGATTTATAGCTCTCGAGATTTGCCAGCCTATAAACTCGGTAGGCTGCACGGACATAAACAGAAGACGGTGGATTTACTGTAGCAGCCAGAGGGGGGACAAGCAGCAGTCGAAACTTTATCCATGGCGCAGATCAGTCCAGTCACCCAAGGCGCATTCCACTGGCAGAGTATCGAGAGGGTTTTCACCAAACCACATAGCTACTGAGCGCGTCCCACTCTAGAGCCGAGTATTACCCGAGGAGCAGGTTATTACCTTGGGATTCAAAGTTATCCAAAGAACGTGTACGTTAAACACGCACAGAGGAGCTGGATTTAACGCACACGGTGATTTGACTCGTCGTTGGGAAATGGACAGCGAAACGCAACCCAAAAAGTTTGCGTCCGATTTTTTCCGAGGATTGTGACAGACAAAAAAAGGTAGGCGTACCTAAGAAAGAATAGCTAAATATTTGTGTACTTCTGTCCTTCTTTGGAAGCTCTTCGAATACAAGCTTTGACTTGAGCTTAATGGTTTGAAGAAGACCGTATAATTCCTAATTGATTGAACGCGATTAACACAAAAAAACCAACGGATTTGTCGTTTTTAATACATAATAATAGGCTATATTAAATTTAATATAGCCTATAAGTAGACTTGTGCACATTGCCAACCAAGTTAGCCTCATTATCAATCACCAAAGACCACTATAATGGGTTATTCTTCATAAATGAATGTATTTCAGTGGTGTTCGCCATGGAGGGTTGCTTGCGATGGTGCCAGCGGACCTGCGTGTGTTGCCTGTCAGAGGAGGATAGGAAAACTATCGTGTTGGACAAAGAAATCCAGAAGATTCTCCGAGAGCAGAAAAAGAGGGAACGAAGGGAAATCAAAATCCTCCTTCTAGGTAGGCCTATATAGACTACAGCCATAGTTATAATAGGCCTACACACTTACATACAAAGCTAATGGCTGAAGAACATTGACCAGAACTGCTACATTTCTTCTTATACACCACGAAATACTATATCACCATAATACACAACTCAAGATGTGGAGATTTAGGCCCATGGTTCACTGGCTGACGACCTGAATGGCCAAACAATGTAAGCTATGAGAAACGTGTCAACGTGTGAGAATGTTAAGAATGAACAGGTTGTTAAAAAGTCGCTTGTGCCTCCCTTAATGAAGGAAGGTACAACATGGTGCAGACATGAATGAATGTAGGCTAGACTTCCCAGTATTTTGGTTTGATGTTATGCCAAATTGTGCCTAGATTACAGATAAGGCCAGTTATATTCCAGAAGTTGAGTAAGCCTCGTGAGACCAGCCCGATCTCGCGAGTTCACATTCTGCTGTCAATATTAGTACTTTTTTCACTGTACCACAATCCTGAATCAATGTTCCCAAACCAATGTCAATCATTGATCAAGCTCAGAGGTGTGGGAAGGTTGTCTGGCCACTGTGGGGTTCCTGGTTCGATTCCTGGCTCTTCCTGACGAAACTGTTTTTTTTAATTGCATATAAGTCATATAAGTCTGCGCCAAAGAAACCATATATATTTAGCCCTATTGTTTTTCTGGGAATGCTTTTTCTTATTCCGGATTGTAAAAGCGTATAGCTCAGCCTCTGATTGGTTTTACAACAAGTTTGGTACCACTTCGCACATAGGGGGCGCTTCGCGGTCAGTTAAACGCTAAGCCCCGCACCCTGATTGACGAACGTTTCTGAAACTGAAAGTTTTGGAAAACCTTCAGAAATCTTCTCCTAAATAACCACCAGTCCAAATGACACCAAATGTTGCACACATGCTCCATGACTTATACAGTTTTATTAAAAAAAACAGCAACCATAAAATATTTATGCGGAAATTAATAAATTAATTTTCTATCAATCATAACACTTCAGAAGGTCCCAGGGATCGAAACCTGGTAGCCACATAGAGGACGTCCACATTAAGAAGTGTCCCAAATTTGGTTTAGATAGCTTAATGATGTCACAGGGTCAGGGTTAGGGTTAGGTAACCCTTTAGTAAGTGTTAAGATAAGCGCTAAGCAAAAATAATGGTAAATTGCTTATTTATATAGTGCTTTTATCCAAAGCGCTTTACATTGCCTCACATTCACCCATTCATACACCGACGGCGGTGTCAACCATGTGAGGCAACAACCAGCTCGTCGGAAGCAGTTAGGGTTAGGTGTCTTGCTCAGGGACACCTTGACACTTAGCTAGGCGGAGCCGGGAATCGAACCAGCAACCTGCCGGTTGCCAGACAACCTGCCTCTACCACCTGAGCTAGTGCTGCCCACACACTAATGGCATTTGGTGAACCAATCATGCAATAATCCACGTCACCCGACCAATCGGTTCATAGATTTAACCAGATGAGACAAACCAACCAATCAGATACTACGAAACCTATTTGTTAAATGACACACACTCACTCACTCACTCTCTGTTTTTCTACTGACCAGGATAATACAATTGGTCATTGTCAATGTTCTAATCCAACTTACCCTGAAACAGATGCAACACTGATACGAACATTTCTTGCCATTCAAATCTACTGTCTTCGTTGACACACTGCGTTTTTGTATTTTGTGTGTGTGTCTGCCTGTTTCTGGGGTGCACCAATGCCTCTATAACCTCTATCTTGTGTGTCGGTGCTGCCAGAGTCGGTCCTGCCACTAGTTCACCTCTGCAGGTTGACGATCAGCACAGTGAGGGTCTGTCTAAGTCCTAGCAGCTGTCCATCCCTCTTGACTCCTCCAGCAGTACCTCCAGCTAGCCGTTCCTCCTCTGATGTCTGATGTAGTGAAGCGTGAAATGACTGTACCGGTGTCTACACTATCTCCAAAAGCGTTCCATACCCATGTCATGTTTCCCCCACTGCCTTCTCGTCCCAGTCTTGCGTCCACTAGCAAAGGTCCATCATCTGAGTGTCTCCTGTCTGATATGGTTCAACATGGCATCTGCCTTCACCAAAGCCCTTCTGATTTAGTGACATCTACATGTCTTCAAGCCTCCTGCCACCAAGGCGTTCACATTATGGGCAACATGGTGGAGCCAATTCGTTGAATGGCCTACTGCTGGGGTCTCTTTCTTTCTTTCTTTCCTTCTTTCTTTCCTTCTCTCTTTCATTCTTTCTCTTTCATTCCTACTCTCTCTCTCTCTCTCTCTCTCTCTCTCTCTCTCACACACACACACACACACACACAGAAACAAAAAGAAAAACACTGTTCATATGTGCCTCCTCCTGTCTCTTAATTAATAACACAAAGTAATTACTAATGGCTAATTATTGCACTTCTACTCCAAACCACCCCCGCCCCAAATTAGTCTCTTATAAAATATAATCAATTGCTTAGCAACAAAATAAGTGCACACAGAATGTATGACCTGATTCTCATGCGAGCCATGCAGTAGGATGTTTTGGGTGGGCCGTCAGGGAGTAAGCATGAACCCCCCTAAAGGACAGAATACCTTGCTTCCTGATTGCGGTCTCAGGCACGGGGGAGAGCGGAAAGACCACCTTCATCCGCCAGATGAGGATCATCCACGGCAGGGGCTTCTCGGAGGAGGAGCGGAGGGCCTTCGCTAAATGCATCTTCCAGAACATCTTCACTGCCATTCAGGCCATGACGGGCGCCATGGCAACACTGAAGATCCCCTACTCCAACCCAGAGAACGAGGTCAGACACACACACACACACACACACAGACTTGATGAGTGAGGCTGACAAAACCCCTACTTGGTTTACTCCAATGAGACTGCCTGTTTAAATAAAGGTAATATATATGTATGCATATACATATATGTATATTTTGTGTCCTCAGATGTATGCTAAATGGATCCAGGAGGAGGACACCGGGAAGGTGATCCGTCTGGACCGCGGCTACGTGGACGCCATCCGCCGGCTCTGGGCCGACGGCGGCATCCGCATCTGTTACGGCCGCCGCAGCGAGTACCAGCTCCTGGACTCCACTGAGTAGTGAGTCGCTAGCTTGGGTCCTCTTAGCCTAGCCTAGCCTCTAGTCTGGTCGTGAGGGAAGACGGACATGTCGTTTTATAGACATGGCTCCAAACACTGCCAAGTTCAGCTTGGAGTTTCTCTGTTATCATGTGAACCTATTCTTCTTCCAGGAAAACCCACAAAAGAAATGAAGAAATTAGCCTATACTACTAATACTAAGAAAGTAATGGGGCCAGTTTTTAATTTCCATGAAATACCATCTCAGTTCAGGAAGAATTGTAATTCCAAATCTACCCACTAGAGGGGGGTCTATCTACATCTTTCTCATCCTTGTTGCCGCCACCAGTTGATGACAAAAAACCTTCTCAGAACCATTTCCTGTCATGCCAGCTATTCCCTCTTTATCTTAGAATAATAATACAGGGACATTTTATATATATATATATATTCATATTTCATATTTAATAACATTCAAAACACAGTCAATGGGCAATAGAGCACACACTCTGCTTTATCTGTTTTGGCGTTTATCTTCCTTCCCTGTGTATTAAAGCATCTTGCTCACCACACTACAGGTGATAAGATACACACTCGGTCAACATTCAGTTAATGACATGTTGTATAAACACGAGCCATAAGGCAGCCATATCTACCCACTCCTATCTCTTCCTCCTCTTGTATTCAAATCCAAAAATCCCTATCCCCTTCCTGTCTCGCTCGCTGTTTCTCTCCCTTCCTCTGTCCATTTTTTTTAAGCTCCCATCTTCCTCCCTGTCTCTGTCTGTCTCTCCCTCCCTTTGCGCTCACCCTTTCAATTTGTTTATTTGTTGGATCCATTCTAAATCAGGTTTTACACATTGCTTTCAGTCAGAAACATGAACTCTAAGCGTTATAGCTTTTGGTCCAATCGTGTGAAAGAAAATGTTTAATTATTATCAATTTTACATTTCCTCTCTCTCTCTCTCTCTCTCTCCTCTCTCTCTCTCTCTCTCTTTCTTCTCTGACTCTCTCTTTTATCATTGTTAGCTACATGACAAATCTGGATCGCATCTCCGCTCCAGACTACATCCCCACTGCCCAAGACGTGCTGCGGGTTCGATTCCCGACTACAGGGATCCATGATTACTCCTTCAACGTCAAGACCATCACACTCAGGTGGACACTATATTAGTGGATTTGATTTAACTGTTCAACTGCTATAGGGGCCATCTCAAGCCATTGCCTGTATATATCTCAATGCTCCAGACAGGTTCAAGGAAACCCTATGAGAAAAATAGTCAGTAAATGAGATTGCTGCTCTTTTCCTCCCTCTCCTCGGACCAGGATTGTTGACGTGGGCGGTCAGAAGTCTGAACGCAGGAAGTGGATCCACTGCTTCGAGAACGTCACCTCCCTCATCTTCCTCGCCTCCCTCAGTGAATACGATCAGGTCCTAGAGGAGAGAGAGACAGATGTAAGACCCATGTCTGTGTGGCTGTGTGTGTGTGTGTATATGTGTGTGTGGTTGTGTGTGTGTGTGTGTGCACGTGTGTGTGTGCGTGTGTGTCTGTGCACGTGTGAGTGACTTTATATGAACATTGTAATTGTTTTCTATTTCTATATCTGGTTGCTTGGTTTTCTCTCTATATATGTATATCAAAAGTTCCATCTGCATGTCCAACCACCTGCCTGTCTTTTCAATCTCTCTACTGACCCATCTTGGCCCGTCCTCGGCTGTCTCTCTCGCTCTGTAGCTCTCTGTCCTCCATCGCGCCTGAACGCATTTAATCAGTCTAACGCAACTCCATCTAGTTAACTCTGAGCATGACGTTTGTCAGGATCAAACTGCTCCCAGCATCCCTCTCTCCGCAGGTAGGCTCTCCCCTCCACCAACATGTTTCACTGATGCGTTAGAAATCTGCCTGCCCCCTTCTCTCTCTCTCTCTCTCTCTCTCTCTCTCTCTCTGTCTCGCTCTCTCTCTCTATCTCTCTCTCGCAGCCCTTTATCTCTCTCTCAGCCCTTTATCGCTCTCTCTCTCCTTCTCTCTCTCTCAGCCCATGCCAACCTGTTCATTAAACTCTGCAGC
>OMKP01086913.1:0-13470 GCA_900302375.1 Bathygadus melanobranchus | reverse complement strand
TACTAATGGAACTGTACACGCAGCCCAGCTCCTCTGTGAAATAAGAGTGTGTATGTGTGTGTGTGTGTGTTTGTGTGTGTGTAATGTGTGTTAAGAGCGGTTGCTAATTTATTCCACTCATCATTAAAAAAAATCTAAAATCAAATGTCATTTTGTCAATTGGAGGAGAATTGGAAGAGACCTTTGTCTCTTCTACTTGCGTACCCCATTGGAAATGCTCATCTACTCACAAAGAGGCCAACGCCGCTGGCAAAGAATTTGTGCTCAAGGGTTCTGTGAAGGTTGGATGACTTTGAGAGCAGGTGCCGAGGACATGTTGACAGTTATTACGCTCGTTCCACTCTCTTCGGGGAGTGGAATTGAACCAGCGACCTCCGAATGGAGTGGATAGCCACCACAAACCCGCTACAGTAATATCTAAGAAATTCAACTCCATGCCCACTCCCATTTGATAGTTGATGACTTTGGCAGCGCCAAGGTAAACATTGAGAGAGAGTGCCTAACACTCTCTCTCTGTCTCTCTCTTTCTACTATCCTCTCTCTCTCTCTTGCTGTTCACATGGCTGCCCTCAGAATTGGTTCTTTTATCTGTGTTCATTCCATCTGTGATGACCTCACAAAGACATCATTTCATTCTCCATTACCCCAGCCTTGCGCAAGCTCTGCGAAGGTCCCTCTACCTTCTCTCTCGTCCCCGTTGAGTCGCTGCCAAACCCCACTCACCTGCCTGGTGTTTATCGCATGACAAAAACGGGCTGCCCTGAGACTCTGGGCCCATCGCCGTTGGAGGTGTTACCCGCCAAGCAGCTCAGTCTCCAGATTCTTCCGTTATTGGCAGTCCGGTGTGGGAATTAATGTGTATCATTTCAACATGTCGCATAGCGTTGGAAAGAAAAACAAGGCCAACCGTTCCAGAAGCACATGCAAAAAGTTCCTTCATTAGGCCACATTTTTCTAATAATGATCATGGCCAAACATGCCGTTTTTATAATGCTAATGTACAGGTTTCACACTCACATAGTTTGGCGCTTTGGCACTTTAATAAACCATGAGCTATATTTCATAAACATGCATGAGGTCAGTCCACGCATAATCTCAAGGACTCTCTGGGTCTCTGTTATAATCATTACTTCTACAGCAGTGTTATTGAGAAAGCCAAGGTTATTGTTATTCCACCATCCTTTAGTTATAGGTACACCTGCTGGGCTATTGTAGAATGGATAAAGACTATAGTAGACTGTATATGGCTTGGCTACAGAATAAAACCATTGATTTCTAAGGCAACATTGGAAACCATTGTGGGTGGGTTTGAGAGGTGCTCCAAGGTTTTGAGCAGTGGTTGAATTTATTTGTAGCTGGGTACGTGTTTTTCATTGAAAAACAATGCTTTCCGTACTTTTGTTGTGACATTGTGTGTCATCCAGTGTGTCGGAGGGTGACCCCCATCAACCTCAAGGCTTTTTGGTACAGAAAAATAAATTGACCAACATAAACCTGTCAAAACTGACCATCACTCTTTTTCCTCGTGAAAGGTTTCTTGTCCAAAGGTGTAGGGTGGGGTTTTTTTTGTATTCTCTTCTTTTAAGCGTTATTTATCGAGGCTAGTACCGGGTTACATCACGGCAATAGCATGAACACTAATGCTACATCAGCCGGTGAACAAGGCCGCTTCATATGTTCATCATCACAACCGCGTTAGCATATCAAGCTACTTTGGCCCGTCAGCTGTTCTAGTGGATAAAGGGTGTGTTGCTTAAGCTAAGCTCCTCAGCAACCGTTATTGTTCAGCTGGGTTCACAGAAACGTTTCCCCGCCACCCAGGTTTCATTGACCTGGGGAGCATGCGGGGCATTTTAAATGTTTCTGGGTTCGATCCCCCATGTCTTTACTTGGACTGAACCCCTACCTTCTCCTTATCAACGAATCGGAACTCTCTGTAAGTGTGTTTGGATAAAAGCATCTGCTAAATGGCAATCTCCTCCTCCCTTCCCTCCACTTCCTCCTCCCAAGACCCCATTTTGTGATGACACAGCTCCAATAGCAAAGCAGTTAGCGCCTAGCGCCCCGATCCCTCCATGTCGGGGTACACAACGCATGGCCATCGGCTTCACAACATCCAAGTCTACCTGAGGTGGCCTTTACAGTGTGATTGCATGAGACACACACATTATATCTCTCTCTCTCTCTCTCTCTCACGCCGGCACTGGCATTCATTTTCTCCATTAACAGCCTCCCCTGCTGGGCCAGGAGGACGCTGTGCCGCCGGGCCCCGGGGCCCGGCGGCTGGAAACTGAGTCGGCCCGGAGACTGTGGCGCAAAGTGCTTTAATGAAATGTTATTTTCCATGATTTTCTTTTCGCTGCACCACTTTGGCTTCGCTAATGTGTGTGCATGTGGTTGAGAGTGTGCGTGTCGGTGTACGGTGTGTGTGTGCGCGTGCGTGCGTGTGTGTATGAAAAGTGGAGAAGAAAAGGAAGGAGAGAGTGAGTTTGGTAAAGGGTATTATTTGGACAAACCTGTGACAAGTTCAAAATAAGGTTGTAGCAAGAATAACAAGACAGACCGAAGCGTTTAACTTGTACTCATGCCTGAAAAAAGAGAGAAACCAATGGTTACACATTAAAAGCTTTTTGGCCTGGGACCACTTTAATTTCACCGCTGTCAAAACTACTGAATACCATTAATGGTGGCTGAATGTTTTCCACCGTGCATAATGAATAGCACCACGTCCGCCAGGGGACCGTGTGTATCAGATTAACACTGTCCACCTCTTGGGTTCGTCAGCCTGGACCAAGAACCGCTTTATTTCTGCGCAGAACCGTGACATTCAGTGACGAATGTGCTTTACTTGTATGTTCGTACGTCCCGGCACTTAAAATAGTGCTTAGCATTGTGTAGCATCTTATCCTGACTATCTTGCTGTTTACCAGCAAGGGGTCAACCGAGCAATTCTGAGTGCTTGAATCTTGTTCTTTTCAAATCTTACTGTACTGTCAGCGATATATTGTTGTTTCCCTCTCTCCAGGTAAATGTACTTATTGTATTTACAAAAGAAAACGGCTTCATTTGTTATTTAGATCTTTCTTTCTTTTGTTCTTTCTTTCTCTCTCTGTTACCGCTGGTACTTGGAATTGACAGAGCACATACTGTATGTCGATGTATGTCGGCATGTACCTACATATATACATATATACAGTATCCAATACAGTGAAGTTCAAGTATCTCGGCGTCTTGTTCACGAGCGAGGGTAAAATGGAGCGGGAGATGGACAGACGGATTGGTGTGGCGTCCGCAGTAATGTGGGCGCTGTACCGGTCCGTTGTGGTGAAGAGGGAGCTGAGCCGGAAGGCAAAGCTCTCGAATTACCGGTCCATCTACGTTCCAACCCTCACCTATGGTCACGAGCTTTGGGTAGTGACCGAAAGTGCAAGATCGCAGATACAAGCGGCCGAAATGAGTTTGCTCCGCAGGGTGGCCGGGCTCAGCCTTAGAGACATCCGGAGGGAACTCGGAGTAGAGCTGCTGCTCATTCGCGTCGAAAGGAGTCAGCTGAGGTGGTTCGGGCATCTGATAAGGATGCCTCCCTTTAGAGGTGTTCCAGGCACGTCCGACTGGGAGGAGACCCCGGGGCAGACCCAGAACCCGCTGGAGGGATTATTTATCTCATCTGGCCTGAGAACGCCTCGGGATCCCCCAGGAGGAGCTGGAAAGTGTTGCTGGGGAGAAGGACGTCTGGGGGGCCCTGCTTAGCCTGCTGCCACCGTGACCCGGCCCCGGATAAGCAGGCAAGACAATGGATGGATGGATGGATGGATGGATGCATACTGTATATATGTGGGTGGTATCAACATCAGTGACAGCTCACCCTCAATAGGTGTCACATGTTCTCATTGGTTTTAAGACCAGGTGAGCACCCCGCTGTAGGTCATCCACTAAATGCCCTTCTGGACGACACGCAGCACCTACGGGTGCTCTTTCCGCTCTTTCCGACGGACCCAATACGGCAGCGTATGAATGTATATAAATCTTTACAGTTCACAGCTGGTCGTTTAGTCCCATTCAATGTGAAATGCCACTTATTCTGGGGAGCCTTTCATCGTCCTGCAGAAGCGTGTTCGTCGGAGCGGACCGAGCGCGTCTGATTTTAAATGCTAGCGGGGTGACGGGTCTTCAAAAGGCACTGTCTTCGGCGAACGCACGCATCTCACCCTGGCGCCGAACATGCGCGCACAGATACGCACGCACACGCACACACACAGACACACAGCCGGCTCCTAAAAAACCCCACTGAGCCACAATGGGCACTTCACAAAGATCACTCCTTTTATTTCTCAAATCTTTTCTTGTTGTCTTCCTCCGGCGCGTTTCTAGCCGGCAAATCACGACAGCCGCTGAAAGAACTGAAATTGACGGACAGCGACTGGCACCTTTTAGGGTATTTGCATGCATTGTGTCTAAAGGGGAACGTTCAGTGGAAGTATAGTTTTTACCGTGTCTGGTTATTTCCTCAAAAACCTTCCTGAGTTTCTCACCCAGGTCCAAGCAGGCGGGTCCAGGAGATACCTCTGATTTAAGGGCCATGGGTGTACCCTATAAACTTCATTAACAATTGCAAAGAAAATCCCAAAGGATTCCTCTGTACTCTGAAGTCAAGAGTCATGTCACATAAGCAATTGTCATTTTACTCTTTCGTCTTCAACCTCAAAGTATACAGACCATGGCAACACTCGCATGGAGCGAAAGAGAAAGGACGTATCTACTGCTTTTTCCCACTCCATGACCTAACTTTGAGGCAATGGACTCATTTAAGATACCACCAAACTTAAAGTAATGTCAGGTGAAAGGCAAGTCTGCCGTTCTTACGTAAGGGACTGAAATGGTATGAGTGATACTCGAGGAACACACACACACACGCACACACAAACACACACATACAAGAGTTCAAACCCATTAACAATCGGCGCCCGGGAATTGGGCCCGTGTTGAAGTATGGAATGTACTTCTCCCGTTCATATCTTATTCATATTGCACGCTGGTGGGATTTTCAGATGGAAGAAAATACTAAATCTCCTTCTCCCTCTAACATGTGAGGGATCCGCCAGAGGAGGACATGCTGGATGTCTCTAATGCTGCTATTTATGTGGGTGACACTGAGGAGACGCAGCGAGAGGTTAGCCTTGGGCGCGCCCCCTATGAGCGTTTTCAATCTTCAATCTTGATTTTAATCTTGTCTCGATGAATAACGATTTGATGTGTTGGTTTATGCATTTCATCAACTGTATTTTATAGACTGCCTCCGTGTGAATAGTTTTTGATTGACTTTACAAGAGAGAGGCGTGGCGTTCACTTGACGTTGCGTTCTGAATTGGCCCTCAAGAAGCAGCCTCTCGTCATTGGGTGGACTTATTGGTTGGGAAGGAGGTGTAAGGACGCCTCCACTCTGGAGGCTTATCAAGGACATTAAACACTAATAGTTTGGCTCTGAAAAATGTCTCGGGGTCGGACTCCATTTATTAGAGCAGAATGTATGTATATACTGTATGTGTATACTGTATGTATGTATGTACTGTATATATGTATGTATGTATGTATATATGTATATGTATGTATGTATATACTGTATGTATGTATGTACTGTATATATGTATGTATGTATGTATGTATGCATGTATGTATGTATGTATGCATGTATGTATGTATGTCATACAATCAAGTTAGTAGAATAAAGTTAGTCAGCTACATATATGCCAGCATGCATAAATCCCAACCCAACCGTATAAAATATAGACAGTACAGCAGAGTGGTGGGTCTTATCAGAAAGTCCCGAAGGCAAACGTCTATCCAATGCAACTTAATCCAATCAGCGATTGCATCCGTGCTTATTTTGTTTTCCTGATGTTCGGCTGACTAACATTTAACGACTGAGTTGTGTTTCATTCATTCTTTTAATTCCTAGGAGGAAACAAGGTGAACTAAATTCCACACTAAGTGGAGGCACAGCCATTATTTCAATTACATTCAAGCTTTTAAAGGATCATATTATAGGAAGTGAAATACACATAATTAGAAATACAGGTAAGAAATCCTGACTGGTTGGGAGGATCCACCCTGCCTGTCAATCACAGGTGCGTGAGATGCAACACGTCTCTCAATGCAGACTGAGTGGCAATAGAGGGACACAGGGAGGGAGCGGGGTTGTTTAGATTCAATATCAATCTTTCTTCTGCTCTCTCTCTCTCTTTGCAACTCCTGAATCTTACCTACGCCAGCTTTAAATGTGGTTTTAATACTCAGCGTTGACACATTTTCCTTTCAGTGGCTATTGGCCTCAGGGGGGCCCCGGTCTGCAAGCCACTCTTTGATAGGAGACGGACCCGGGGTGAAGCTTTCCGGACTTTCCGAAAGCTCCCCAATGGGGCAGTTGATCGGTCACTTAGCTCAGCGGCATTCAAGCCTCAGAGTCAAACTACCACCTTTCCTTTCAAAGTCAAAATATCAAAAAAGAGGAAATTCGAATGCAGCTGGGCTATTAGGTTGACATTCATGACATTCACATTCCATATTATTGATGTGCGTTCGCCTCTGTAGCGCCAAGCCGTCCCCTGACACACTGTGGGGGAATAAAGTGAAAACAACAGCCTTTTAAATTGGGCGAAAGTTTCACCCGCCGAGGTTTACTGGCGTACAATGCCTGCGAATGGATTGTTTTTCATCAGGAGTGGAGTGTCTGATATTGACGGCGACACGACGCAGAAGTCCTCGTCGAAATGAACTCAGCCGACTCCCCCGTCTACCCTCTGTTTGATTTAGCATGACAGCGGATGGGGCTTGCGCAGGGCCCCGGCAGCGGCCTGACTCTGTAATAAACCTGCCGGAGGTATTCTCCACAGCTAACAGCCGCAGGCTTCCGTGGCACTCCAACGTCATCTTCATTACAGCCTGTCCTTCTCGCTTTGCATTAATCAGAGTCCGTCGTGGAAGCCCGAAACACTTCAAACTCGGCGTTGCTCCTCGGAATTCATTTAAGTGCCGCACAGGACTTCACAATCAAACGTCTAACAAACACATTTGGAATGCCGCAGAGTATTTTTGTAATAAAAATAAATATCTTCAATAAGTCAATACCTTTTATTTTGAAGGCCTTGTGGGGTGGATGTGAAGTTATGCATGTTGTGCTAGCTTACAGTAACCGCCTCGCTCTGTGCGTGTAAATGGACACATGTGCACCTTATCACTGGCCCCCCCCCACCACAACACGCGTGAACGGATAGGCGTTTGTATGTTTGTGTATCTCGGAGCATGTGGGCGAGTTAGCATTTGGTTGATTTGCAATCAAAGGCCATGTTTTGTTGTTGTTGTAGAAATAGGCTACATACATCTTGCCACAGGGGGAAACATGTCACAGATTTAGCTCCTTTCACATTAAAACACACGTGACCAAACAGAAGCGCTTTTTTTGTTTCACTCTATTACTCTCTGTCGCTCTCTACCCCTCTCCCACACACTGTACATCTCACTTGTTCTGTATCTCTCTCTGTCTCTCTCTGTATAGGTCTCAATCTATCATTTCCCTATCTCGCTCTCTCTTCTTTTCTCTCTCATTCTCTCTCTGTCTCTCTATCTCCCATTCTCTCTCGCTCTCACAGAGGGACGAATTTCATCCTTTTAAATTTAATGGAACATGGAGTGAGGCATAAATAAAGTCTGTCACCAGACTGCAGGCTGTCTCTATCTGCTCCGCATGCATATCCATTCTCTTTTTCAGCTTTGTCCAAACTCTTCAGCTTTGTCCAGCTGTTTTACAGCCCGTAAGGACCGCCAGTGGTTTCTCCTTTGACTAAGAACTCTGCACATGCTCTACGTTTTCATTGTTTCACTCGGATGGTTGAATGGTTGAATGATTGAAACAATCTCGTTGTAATATAACATCAAAATACACACCTGCATCACACAGCACAAATCACACTAATGTCGCAAATCTTCTCCTTATCTTATTTCTAATGTTTTTACAGAAACCTTTCTTCATTGCGCTGTCTATAATCGATAGAGCGACGCGTCTGTAAACTCCTACAGGTTGCTGGTTCAATTCTATGTCTTGCAACAGCCAGCCCCATTCCACAGGATGGGTGTGTGTGAGCGGGGCGTTGCTCGAGGACTCTGAGTGGCTCTAGTTTCTACAAAACTCATTTGTTTTTACAGCTGCTCCAGCAGCACACATCCCAGTGACTTCCACCACAGGAGCCATCTTTATGGTAGTAATACACACACGTTGGTTTATAGCAGTAATACATAACCACGTTGGCTTTGGCTTTTTTTATGGTCGTACAAGCACACAGACAGACACACACAGACACAGACACACACACACACACCTACACATAGTCACACACTCATACCACATCATCATCATCATTAGCATGGTTATTGGGTTATTTCCCTCTAAAAACTATGTTGGAAGGTCAGCTTTTAATTGAAATCATTAAAGCCATCACTTAGACTGAGCTGCTTCTCTGTTCCCCTCCAGTTGTAGTGAGTCTGGCTCCCACATGCCCCCGCCAAACTGTCTGCTGCTCTGTTGTCCAACACCCCTTCTTCCTGCTCAAAGGATCCTCAGCCTCAACCTCTTCAGGTTTTTGGATGAGGTTGTGCTGCGAGAGAGAGTGTGGTTATAGTACAGGAGAGAGAGAGAGAGAGAGAGAGAGAGAGAGAGAGAGAGAGAGAGACCAAACACATAAGAGAGACATTGATGCTGTTCCTGACCGACACTGACAGACAACCTTGGGTCTTGTCCAAAGCTGCAAGAAGGATAACATCCCTCTTTCCAATTGGTTCTTTCCTACCATCTTTTTTTATTCCTTTGTCATTATTTTTACTCTCTTTCGTAATTGTTTTCAATCCCTCACCCTAACCTCTTGCCCTCTCGCTCCCTCCCCTTTCTCTCTCTCTCTCTCTCTCTCTCTCTCTCTCTCTCTCTCTTTCTCTCTCAAGGATACACACACACAAACATACACACACAGGCACAAATACACAAATATCACCCAAAGATAAGCCACAATTCAGTTATCACACCTCCTTACTTTAGTGCCTTGCTTGTGAACGCGGTGCCCCGTCTTTCCTCCCTTCCACTGACGGAAAAGTGCAGAAGACAGATGGGGAGGTACCAAGAATGTGGTAAACTCCCCATTTCACCCTCCCCAGCCTTAGATTTGCTTCCTTAAAATCTCTGCTGCAGCACCATATCCATGCAGAAGATAAGCAGCGTGGGAGGGGGTGGGGGGATTCTCAGCGCAGCGCGATCATCGGCTGGGCATATAGGCAAGAGAAGCCATTCCAGACAGGAAATGAGAAGCCGGGGACTTGTGCCAGCTCTACTGAGATGATACTTATCTGCCAATCAGAGGGCTGAATCTCAGATAAGGGAAGGAAGAGCAGCAAGTCAAGAGAGGTGGTAGAGAGTGGGAGAGAGAGAAAGAGAGAGAGAGATGGAGCGAGAGAGAGAGACAGAGAGAGAGACAGAGAGAGAAGAGAGAGGGAGAGACAGAAGAGAAAGATGGAGAAAGAGAGAGCGAGATGGAGAGAGTTGGAGAGAGAGATGGAGAGAGAGAGAGATGGAGAGAGATCTATTCAAATGAAAGGGATGGAAGGAAGAAGAAATCGTAATGGAAATATCACATCAGACATGTTTTCTCCCCAGCTTTCTGCAGTGGTGGAAGATACTAATTTCCTCCCCTTCCCTCAAATTGAACATGAGACGGAAAATGTCATCTCAGTCATTCACTCCCTCTCTCTGCTCCACAGCATGGGGCTGTGGAGGAGGAGGAGATGGACAGGTGGACAGAGTAATCAGGTGTGCGGCGTGAATCCAGAGTGAGCTGTCTTGAACCCGGAGCATCGGGAGGAAAGTAATTATGTGCTGTGATATTGGCCCACATCCTTATATTGGCCCACATCCTTATATTGGCTCATATCCTGTTTCAAACAACAACTAGTTTGATCTCACAATGATCCGTCTTCCCTCTGTCTTTGGCACTGAGCAAATCATCATCATGCTCTACAAGCCAGAGTGCTTTTGGGCAAAATAATGTTCTGTGAAAAACCCCATTGGATAACATGGGTTTTGAAACAATGATGCAATACGATTAGTGCCTTCTGTAAACTGAATCTATTGAACACAAAAAACTATCTACCGGAACACATCGACTAATTATGCTTACCGAAGAAACATATGAACAACTTTTTAGGATGTTTTCACACACCAATAGCATAGTCGACTCTACCAAAAGCTACGGATCTTTTTCCTGTTTGTCAGTTAGATCGGGGAGATGGGAGGAACATTGTTGTTTTTGAATAAAGTCAACAGTTAGTTAGCATTTTGATGGGCTGAATAAATAGAAAAAGGCCAGAACTGAATATAAAATGCCTTTTTTCGATCATTGCTCTTCTTGTCCCATCTTTGAAAGCGTGATGGTGATTATGAAGGGGAGGGGGTGATTGATTCATGGCGTTGGAAGAGAGAAGGGTGGAGGAATGCATCCACCAGCTCGTAGCGTAGGCCTCCATGTTTGTTCCCGGAGGTGGGGGGGGGGCGAGGCTCCACTGACCAGCTGGGAGACTCAGATAAGGAGGTGTGCTGTCAACTCAGCACCCGGGATCAGTGGGAGAAAACAGCCCAAATCAATACATCATTAATCACAAGGGTTAAGCACGGCCAAGCCCCGGACATGTGGACCGGCATTAAAATGAAGGAATTACAGATGGGGTGGGGGTGTTGTGGTCGGGGGAGAAACGGGACAGGGCGGTACGGTGGTTATGTGTCGTGAATGTGAAATCAGAACAAAATCACACACAAACAACGATGAGTGAGGAGTTGCTCCTGGAGTTGGCGACCTGATGTGTATGCGTGTGTGTGTGTGTGTCTGTCTGTCTGTCTGTGTGTGTGTGTGTGTGCGTGCGTGCGTGTGTGTGTCTGTCTGTCTGTCTGTCTGTCTGTCTGTCTGTCTGTCTGTGTGTGTGTGTGTGTGTGTGTGTGTGTGTGTGCATGTGCACTGGACTGAGGTGAGTATTTTCATTTCAAAATTGTGTTCCAAATTGTTTTTTGAACTTTGCAATGTTTTTTAAATTTCTTAATCAATGAAGCATACCTTCTTAATCCCCTTCAAAAACATACCTTCAAAAACTCCTCATTTCATACACAAGTCTAATAGATGAACCTCTCTTGTTGTACAGGGAGACATAACATCAATCAAGTTCTGCAGTATGCTGAAGGGATTATATTTAGGACTGCACTATGGCTGTGTGCTTATCACTGTTGCTTCTCTCTGTGTTTGGCTGGACCCTACATGCACTCCTGCACCACTATGGTTAACACACACACACACACACACACACACACACACACACAGTGTCTGACAGCTGTGTGACTGTTACCCCTGGCCTCCATTACAAAGGATTGGTCCACATTTGATCAAATTTGAATTAAGGTGGATTCTGTGGATTCTTCTTACTCACAAAATCTGGGCTATGGTACAGTACAATAATATACATAAATATGCAAAACAATATTTGTTCTAATAGTATATAATTGTTTAATGAAGGGGTGGATTTGAGTAGCCCTAATCATTCCACCTTAAAAATAACCTCCAAACAGCAGTAGATTCAGTAGAATCGCGCGACCCGAGCACGTTTATGAGCACCTCTAAATGAACTGCAGTCTCTCTCGCTGTGGTCCAAGTTGTACTGCCAGCACCATTTTGGTATCAGACTTGTTCCATAGCGTGATTCCCCACTATAAATCTTATGCCAATTTGTCAAAGGCCTTTGAGATACGAAATACCGAGACATTCCAGGTGTGTTTTGCGCCTGCTGCTCAGTGTGGATTTATAGAACAAGTTCACCACAGGCAGCAAAATCTGGAAACAAAAAAAGTATATATCAGTTGGAACCACAAGCCGGTCCTGGCCGACATACAGCTGTTCCCTGTTTTTTTCAGTTGGTTTTTGTATTCCTCTGAATGATTTGATAGGTTTTTTATTTCACCTACCACAATTTCAAGGCAAGGTTGTGAAGGTATTTGAAGTTATACGAAGGGAGTTATTTTTCAAGCATGTGTTAAGCATATTTTTGGTTTTTAGTTCTGTGGGAAATATGTTGAATTGTAAATCTATTGGCTGTAATACAGTACAATTTGGCATTTGGGAACTATATCGAATTATAAATCTATTGGGATCAGACGTTTTTTTGAAAAATGAATTTTGTAGAGAAGAACATTAGAAGAACATTAGATCAACATAAAGTTGCTTAAAAATAATTTGTTGAAAATATAATTGTTGATGAGCAGTTTTAAGGAAATAATATTATAAATAATCTAAAAAAAATCTACACTATACTATTATTTTACATCTTGTAAATAAAATGTAATTGCAATTGTAATAATAACATATCGTACACATATTATATAATATTGAATTAATCCATTATATAGGTTTGTATTCATTATATATCATTTTTATAAACTTTTTATTCCATTCATTTTCTTCCTATTTTTGTGGGTTTATTGAAAGTTATTTACGAGATGATAGAGAAGGCTAGCTGACGGTTGAACTCTATATGAACTTGTGTGTGAGCTTATGAACATATGTGAAACAGGAAAAAAACAGGCAGCATAGAGAAATAATAATTCTGGATAATCCTTGTCTATACACAGAATCCGAATATCACAGTTGCCAGCACTAGTGTTATCCAACTGTGTTGAGTAGGTACTTACTTGTTATTTCAAATGTTCAGTTAAATCAGACCCGAATTTGCTCGACCCAGAAACCTCCCGGTGACATCGCCCACGTTGTTCACTCGTACTTTCGCAAATATCATGCAAACAATCCTTCTGATTGGACAGCCACCCCCCCCCCACACACACACACACAGGGGTCATAGACAAGGCGTCTCATTCACAGAGAGCTCCAGCCTGTTTTCCAAACTCAAGTGATGGAGAATAGAAAACCCTCTTAACCCATTTACTGGCAGCTGTGAGATGGGAGGAGGTGGAGGAGGTGCTTAGGAGGAGGTCTGGGTGAGGTAGTATTGAGGAGGACCATGTCCTCCTAAACCAGGTTCCCCCCTCCTGCTCCTCGCCGGAGGAAATGTGTCATGGACTCTAGATGACCTTCTCGTCGACACACACACACACACACACTGTCTGACAGCAACACTCACACAAACACACACACTGTCTGACAGCAACACTCACACAAACACACACACACACACACACACACTGTCTGACACCAAAACACACACACACACTGTCTGACACACACACACACACACATACACACACACACACACACACTCTCACACCAACACACACACACAAACACACACACACACACTGTCTGACACCAAACCACACACACACACACACACACACGCACACGCACATGCATCTTTGAACACTCAAATGTACACACACTCGCT
>OMKP01086909.1:0-10593 GCA_900302375.1 Bathygadus melanobranchus | reverse complement strand
TGCATATCTGTGAAATCCATAGTTCAGTGCCTAATAAATGTCTCTTCAAGATAAAACTGCACATTTTAGAGTGGCCTTTTATTGTGACCAGCCTAAGGCACACCTGTGTAATAATCATGCTGTCTAATCAGCAAAGGAGAAGTGCTCACTAACACAGATTTAAACAAATTTGTGAACAAAATTTTAGAGAAATAGGCCTTAGATCTTTGAAAAACTGAAAAATTGGAGGAAAAACAAAAGTGTTGCGTTTATATTTTTGTTCAGTGTATATATGTATGCGTGTGTATATATATGTATGTATATATATATATGTTTTTCCCTTTTCTGTTCTCCAGTGACTTGGCCCTGAGAAACTGCTATTTGACTGTGGATTTGACTGTTAAAGTGGGGGACTATGGGATCGGACCACACCGATACAAAGTAAGCAGATACTCTCCAATAGTCATTTGTATATTCACAACTTTCACATGGAGTGGTTGATTTATTTTACACGTCCTTTTTTTAAATACTGCTCGACCTTGCTACGGTGTCTTGTTTTGGAGTTGTTCCGGGGAGGAGGGGGTGACCTTTGAACTTTGTGAATGCCCCCCCCCCCCCCTCCTACAGCACTGTAACTTGACACATTGCATACGAGCTGTAAGTTATTCTGTTGGTTACATTCATTAAATACTGCAGCTCTATCCATTTCGCTGACTGAATTTATTGCATGTGATTTAAGGTCAGTGTGTGTGTGCGTGCGTTGTTCCAGTGGTTCCTATTAACCAAGTTGTAGGGGGTCTGCAGTAAAAGTCGTACATAAAAAAAAGCTCATTCTATTAAATGCAATCCCTTCATTATGCCACTCTAGGAAGATTACATTGTCACGGAGGACGATGTGTTTGCCCCTCTTCGCTGGTTGGCTCCTGAGCTGGTGGGGGAGCGCTATGGGGGCGTGGTTACCACGGAGCAGACTAAGCCCAGTAATGTATGGTGAGTACTGCAGTACACTCGTTGTAAACATTGGGATTGTTGCGAAAGTCGGACAACTTTTCAATCAACGCTTCTTTTCATATGATTTTAAAATTGTGAGAGTTGGAATTTGGAACACACCACACATGACCCGATTTCATTCATGAACAACCCAGATTCCACACTCTAAAACCCAAAACTATCAATAAACTGTCAGGATGCTCGCGAGACGTGAGCGCTCAGTGGTTTGAATCACATCGATGGTTATAAACGATACATCCATGGTTATTGTATGAGTTGGAAGTGAGTGATCTCAGTGAACCCACCGGTTGTATCAGAGCTAGCGCTTTAGTGCTTATCTTAATTACCATAGAGCGCGATACTTTGGTTTCACTTAATGCGCTCTAGATGCACCCTGTCGAGCACAATGTAAAACCATCTAAAAACACCATGACCCCTAACCAGTTTCATTTCCAAACTTGACGTGCAGGGTTGCTAACCCTCCAGGATTGCATTGTAATAGACATAAACACAGCTTTGGCATTTTTGCTGCAAAATGCAGTTATTTTGTCATTGGAAAATGCTGCTGCAGTATGGTCTCACTTATTATATGGACAAATGTTCATGAGTGCTGTTGGTTCTGTGTGTTCAGGGCTCTGGGGGTGACACTGTGGGAGCTGTTTGAGAACGGCGCTCAGCCCTACTCCCACCTGTCCGACCGGGAGGTCCTCAACCATGTCATCAAGGAGCAGCAGATCAAGCCGTTCAAACCACAGCTGGAGCTCCCTTACTCCGACAGATGGTGAGGGATCTTCCCAGCAACGATGCATTGAAATCATTGGTTATTATGGGGTATTAGAGTGTAGGATCGTCTACTAGTTATTAGGAGGGTGTAGGATAGTCTAGTGGTTAGGGTGTTTGACTCCCAGCCGAAACATTGGAACTAGGCCTGAACGATATGGTAAAAAAAAAACATTCTGATTATTTGGACAGATATTGCGATTGTGATATGATTCAATTTTAGTGGGAATGATAATTTTCACTGAAAAAACTATCACGATCAGATGTACCTTGAGCAAACAGCCTACCTGCTCCTTAAATTTGAAATATATCTAAAATTCACTGCAAGTCACTTTGGATAAAAGCGCCTGCTTAAGGACTAACATGTAAAAACATGCTTATTAAATGCATGTGTTTCATTGTGTTAAAACCCTTTTCATTCTCCCTGTAGGTATGAAGTCCTTCAGTTCTGCTGGCTCTCTCCAGACAAGCGGGCCACTGCCGAGGAAGTCCACCGGCTTCTCACCTATCTGCGTATGCAGGGCCAGAAGGACATGGAGGAAGACTTCGAGCAGCGCTGGGATGCACTCAAGCCCAACCCCCCTGCCCGTCAGACCACCGTGGGCCACTCCTCTTTCCCCATCCTGGATCAATTTGCGGACGACGCCCTCCGTCAAGAGATCGACGAGGTGCTGACCGTCACCGAAACCAGCAAGGGCCTCAGCTTTGAGTATGTCTGGGAAGCGGCCAAACACGACCACTATGAGACGAACGTCGGCCGTTCGGGCATGGACACAACGCTGAACTATCACAGCATGTTCTTCCCCGTTTCCACAGAGGACATACAGGCCCATTTCCCAGATCCAAGCGCTGGAACAGCTGGAACAGACTCTAGTAGCACCCCGGACGGCATCCCTGGCGTCTTGCCGGTGTTCAATGCACAGAAGCCCACTCGAGGGAACGAGTACTTCATCCAGCTGGAGGAACAAGGCGAGAGTGTTGTAGGGGAAAATGGAAACGCAGGTCCAAGTGTGGACCCAAGCTCTGCGAGGCAGGAGTTTGTTGTCCTCCAGGACGTCCTTCTGGAGGAGTCCAGCACGGACGCCGACTTCTTCCACCAAAGCATCGACTCTAAGGACTCCTTCCTACCGGACAGTCACGTCTGGTCCTCTCTTGAGAATGACAGTCCGTACCACACCAACATCTTCACTGAGGACGAATCCAAGCAGGAGGATTCTCTCTCTTGGAGAAGGAGCTTCATGGAGTTGCCGGAGCGTAGTACCAATCCTTTCCTTGACGGCGTAACTCCAGAGACCCCCGAAGTAGACGCCGATGAAAATACAGGGGGTCCTTTTTTAGGGGTTCGCCCAGAAGCCACACGCCTTACGGACCCCCAAGAGGGCAATGGAGACGTGAACCGGCTTCTGAATAATGAGAAACTAGAGGGTAACTTTCATTTTCTCAAGGAGAACCACCTAATGATTGAAGGCTCTAGTTCCATCGAGAAGAGTCTGACTCCACCTAGTTTTCTTTCTCCGGGAGTAGCCCATGTACCCGAGGAGAGCTTCAAAATGAGGTCCTGGGACCATATTGACACATTAGGCAGTTTAAATATGCCAGAACCCAACTTCAAACCGGTCGAAAAGAGCATATCTCCCAGTCAGGGTTCGAGTTCCAGCATGGGGGATTTCTGTGAGTCTCTGGTAGAAAATGAAACGGTGGTGCCTTCTATTGTGGTAATCACAGATGATGTCACAAACGACAAGCCGCTGGTTAAAAATAGCTCGTCTGCTGACGACTTCAGTTTGATGTGGTCCACCGATACAGGTATAGAGTCTGGTCTGGCCTCAGAAAGATTTGAGGTTCCTGTTAGTCCAACTGAGAGTCAATCCACTCTTGGACTTTCTGAATGTGCCACTGTAGACCTTTTGTGCACGGACGCCATAATGCCGGACCTTGGTGATGACCGTGGAACCTCAGAGGATAGGGTGGGTGTTTTTGACATTGACCACCCTGATGATTTTGAGACCACGTTTGCAGACAATGGCCACAGCGAAGCCCTAACAAGTGACGATTTCTTCAGTGAACTTGTCGACGATGCAGAGGCAGAACTTGAAACGGTCTTGTCAGACCATGAGTCCTTCATGGATGACTGCAGTGGTCCTCCTACTAGATCTTCTCTGCTAGTATCAGGGCCTTCCCTGGACCAGATCAGCCAGGACTCCTTACTGGAGGACAGCGTCTCAACCACTCTCCCAACGGTAGATAACTCTGCCGAAACACCTGACTCCTTAGATTCCCTCGACATTCACAGACTGGGCAGCCAGGTTGAAGAGATCAACGGTCGTGCAGCTCCTGAAAAACTCAGGCCTCCATACAAGGTAGCAGACAGCGGGTATGAGACAGAGAACCTGGAGTCTCCAGAATGGAACTCTGAGCCCCTTGGCAGAGACCACTCCCCAGTAGAGAATGGCATTAGTGTTCCGAAGGAGGAGGAGGAAGATGCAGACAAACTCGAGGCTTCTGCATCACTCGTTCCTCCAGAAATCATCATCTCTGAAGTGGAGAGTACACTAGGTGCTCAGAACGAGGAGCATGAGGAGGATGAGGATCAGCCACTGGAGCACATAGGTGCCGTTGGAGAGCCCTTCGTGGTTGGTAGCTACAGGGACTCTGCCTACTTCTCAGACAACGAATCGGAACCAGAGAAGAAGCTGGAGGAAGTTAACGTTGTTGGAAGTGCTGCTGAAACGCCATGGCTGCCAAATGCTACTGATGATGTCAGCAGATCGTCAGGTGGTTCATCTGCTGAGGTCATGGTAGAGGAATATTTGTCCACCATTTCTAAACACGAGTCTTCTGCAGCCTCCGCGGGGATGGCAGACATGGGAGGACCGTCGGTTCCTCAAGCTGAAGGCACTGAGGCAGAACAAGATTCCGCGTCTGAGGAGAACCGTGAGAAGGAGGCAACAGCGTCCGCGGAGGACCAGAACAAAGATGTAGACGATTTGGACTTAAATAAGTCCTCAGCTCTGCCTGAGTCCGGCCATCAATCGGATGATCCAGAATCCCCATCCCATGTCCCAGCTCCCTCCCCTACCTCAACAAAACCCCAACCTTCAGAGAACATGGCTCACGCCAAACTCACCAGGACCTACGCCAGTGACGGCGCCAAGATCAAGGAGCGCGACGCGGAAGGGCGATTCCTGGGGAGGCGAGAGATGGACGGACAGGAGGACGGGATGGACGCCGACGAGGAGGACGAGAACAGCGACGACTCGGACGACGACGTGCGGGCCTACCGGCTGCACGACTTCAGCTCAGAGAGCGAGGACGACACCGTGTACCCAGTTCCTCTCATCGTCTCGGACGACGGGGCGGCGAGGAACCTCAAGAGCCTGCTGAAGCCCACCACCCTTAATGTAGCATCGACACCACTCCTGACGCCCGCCACGGGGACTCAAGCTGACAACTCCCGACGAGCTGTGTCCTTCTTTGATGATGTCACGGTGTACATTTTCGACCAGGTACAATATGTTTATTTTCCTGAGACTTTTTCTTCCAAGGAATTTTTCTATTTTCACATTAAGCCTTTTGGGATGGGATCCCACAATACAATGCGTCTGTTTTCTGATTTAGAAAGTGAAACTGCGTGTGTTTTCTGATTTCAGGAAACTCCGACTAAAGAGCTAGGCGACCACTCTGCGGGCTCTAGCAGCCAGGTGTCTGAGTTCAGCAGCCCTGTGCCCACTGCCAGCTACCTGAACAGGTTCACCAACTCTGAGAGCTCCACCGACGAAGAGGGTAACTGAAAGGGGCTCCCCAGATTCACACACACACAACGCACTATTCACAGCTTCTCTGACCCCCTCCTCTGTCCTCCTGTCCTGGCAGGCGGCGGCTTCGAGTGGGACGACGACTTCTCCTCCGCGGACTCCTCCTTCCTGTCCAAGGCATCATCCTCCTCTGAAGCGGCATCCTCCTTCTTCTCCCCTCCCCCCGCGACCGGCCACAAGCCGGAGGCCACCTGGACGCCCTCACCAAACTACTCTCGCTTCTCCATCTCCCCCGCCAGCATCGCCAGCTTCTCCCTCACACACCTCACCGACTCGGACATCGAACAAGGAGGCAAGTGCAGCACGACGCACATTCACGGCACTGTCATACCTCGAAGATATAAATATACTGTTAAAATGTGTGCTGAGTGCAAAATCAGCCAGGTCTTTCTAAAGTGTCTTCCTCGAAGTACGAAGTATGAAGATTTTAACGAAGTATATAACGTTATTTAGTCTGTCAAATTTCGGATGCAATTCTACTGCGTCAAGAATTGAGACGAATATTCTACCAATGCCTCATAGTTTTGTTATGCAAAGAGCTCTAAACTTTAAGACAGCACTGTGCTATCCACTGATTCTAAACTCCACACTTGTTTACTCAGATATATCATGTACAAATCAGTGACCACTGGTGGTAATATCATGTTATTTTTGCCCTCCATTTCCATTGCAGGAAGCAGTGAAGATGGAGAGAAGGACTAGCGAAGGAGGGCGCCACTGCTCCTCGTATCGCTCTCCGGTCGATCCCATCGCTTGCACTTTCAGAACGAGGACCTGTCTCGTGGTTTTGGCGGGCACCCGTGGGTGCTTCTCTCAGGCTGAACTGCTGCAGAAGAGAGGACTACTACTATTAACTGTACAAACAAACTGGATGGCTTCGTCCGCTATCGCACATTTAAGACATTTAATAAAACACACTTCCTCGTAGCGATTTAGAAACCGTCAACGTACAGCTTCGCGTGGGCCTCATCACCTCCCTGGCAAACTTCATCCCACGTGTCCCAGGTTTTCTTTTCTTACCAGTGCAATTATTGTCTCTCAAAGGAACGAACCAACCAACAAACAAACAGACAAACACTAAGCCGGGTGTTGATTCCTCCTCACGTTTGCTTTAAGGACACGTCGCGCTAATCGTCGCAGAACTGCCTCTTCTCTTGTGTTGGTTTATGCAATCCTTTCCCGCCATTTCTTGTGTCACCAAAAAAAAAAGAAAAGAAAGACGTTCGATCATGTGATTTGTCTGTTGTTGCTTTTTTGGGGGGCCGGGGATTGTGGGTAAGAAAAAGGGTTTTTTTGATAATCTTTTTGTGTACAGCCCCAAAGGAATAAGCCCATGTCTTGCCTTTTTTCTTTTCTTGTTTTGTTTTTCTTTTAAACCTCTTTTCCAGGTGTGTTCAGTATCTTGAAAGATGGATGTACAGAATGTCGCCACAGCAACCTATGGTCAGTTTGGTCACATCATAATAATCTCATATAATATATATATATTTTCTCATAGCACACACACTCTCAATGACACTTGTGGGCTATTGTGTTTTAAATGGAAATAATTGTTACAAGGAATTTCGTTTTATTGAGCCAGCTCAGTAAAGTAGTTATCAGAGGAAGTGGGAGGTTGAATCTAAACCTTTCAGTGAATATAGAAGTGATGATATTTCAATGAAAAGAACCAGATTATTTATTCATAATTTCTGAAGCAATCTATTGATGGTCTAGATATCGGTTTTGTCCAATTGCTTAATTTAATCACGGTTATGGTATGACACATAACGGCACTCCTTCGTTTGCGCTCACACTAAAAATCTGCAGATGACACATTTAATAATTTAATTTGTATAGTAGGTTAGTAGGTAAAGAGTTGTTTTTTTTGTTTTAAATCATCATGTAAAATGTTACCCGTCTGTGAAAGCAGAAGTGCAATGAATTTCATTTGGTGAAATTGTGCGTATGGCGTTCATGGGATGATCTGCCGGGGCCAGGTGGCGGTTTGGGCGGAGCCTTCTAGAACCCCCCGCCGAACAAAAGATCACAACGTGTTTTGCTGGCGGTTTTGTGTTTGATGGGTGGGTCCGATGGGTCCTCTGATGCATTGGGTTTACTATGTCAAACCAAATGCTCTGCTCAATGATGATACAGTTACCTCTAAATATAAGTCAACATTATATGACCCCCCCCCCTCCTCTCTCTCTCACACACACACACACTCGTTTTATTTGCCATACCATTGAATCATGCATGGCTGTACAGGTGGTAAGCAGGTGGTAAGCAGGTGGTTAATAGCATAGCAAATGTTTTTAATGGAAATGTCAGACGATCAAAGAGATTTTCTTCTTTTTCTATTTTACAGTCCTTGTTTGTGTACATAAATTGAAACTCAGTTCTTCCAATCTCTCTTTGTCTCTCTTGATATATACATCTATATATAGATATCTATATGGATGTATAGATTATCTATATAGATATATGTATAGCTCTAACAGCTCTTCACCTGTAGCGAATAGTTGGATAGTCTGTACAGTATACACTGTATCAACTTTTAAACCTGTTTAAAATCCACCAGCCTGAGCTTTTGGTTAAACTTGAACATTTTTATTTAAGGTCTTTTAGTTTTATTTTCAACTACAGTATACATTTGCTTAATCTTGCACATTTGAGAAGTGTTTCTTAATGTTGAACTATACGGATGTACATATTTTTTGTCTGTAAATGGGAAGCGATGTGATTGAGTTGTAGGTATGAGGTTTCACTTTGTAATTTAAGGAGTTGTACGAGAAAAAAAAAGCAACATATCACTGTCATTAGCGTGTGTTAGATCACACACACACACACACACACACACAAAATTCATTGTCCTTTGAACTTGTAGATTTTAAAAGATATTTTTACTTCATTGATGATCATGGTTAGTGTAATTGAATGAATTGTTTATAATTACACTGTTTAATATGGAAATAAATGCAAAATGTACTTCTAACTGTGGTAGGTTTTCTGTGGTGGTCACACTGTTCCAAATTAGTCCTGTTAATCAATGTGCATTTCTCTCCCAAAGAGAAACAAAGAGACTGAAATTCCATTAAATGTGTGCTCCAAAGTGTTTTAAGTGTACTTTGGCGATGGTTCAAGTCTCTGTTAAGTCAAAGTGGTGGAAGATTTTGGAGCTCTGAGTTAGCTGTCTGGTAATGGTTAGCCAGACTAGCCGAAAAGTTCTGTGTTCAAACCCCAATGTCTGCAAAATGCCCTAACCCCTACCTGCTCATTGAAAAAAAACTACATTTCCCAAACATATTGTAAACTAATGACAGGATACGGAAGCTGGTTTTCTAGTTTTATTTCATCACAGCCGGAAGCCTCTGGTTGAGAGGACAGTAGTGGTTAGTTGTTGCTCAGACCTGCTGTGTACAGTATGACCTATCGGGGTCAGACTGGGTCTGAACGCAAATAATACTGACCGAAGAAAACAAACAAACATGTCTCTGGTGAAGGAAGCTAATTGATTTAGTTGTGTGTCGATTGTTTCGTTGTTTACGATGAATGCATATATTTTCTTTCGTTGGAAGACCGCGACACGAGAACGCTGTATTGACCAACCCCCCTGAATCAAAACGCAAACAAAACTGGAAATAAATTAACGTTTCACAAATTAAATAATCAAATGAGACACGACAAACAAACAAACACAAAGAATAAATGTCAAACCAGGTCCTGCGCACCTCGGTGAAAGTAAAGCCAGGGATTCGGTACTAAAGTACAAAACCTGGCTCAATTTAAACCCTTGAACAGGGAACGTGTGCTCACATACTGTGTGACCTGCGGTTGGGGGTCCGCGGAGAGAGAGTGAAGTACTGCCGTCTTCAGTACCGAGAGCTCACAGGGACGATCGACGTGACGCAAAACAACAGTCGGGGTGACTATGCAGCTGCAGTCGTACAGGAAGTAGGACGTGTGTGTGTGTGTGTGTGTGTTCCCTTTTCTGTTGTGGTAACCGTGACTCCTCCCACATCCGACCAGAACAACCAATAGCTCGTCATGCTTGTTGTACCCACAAGATGTCCACCCGACCACTTCAATACCGTTCTAGATAAACCGCCCGGCAACAGCTGCTGTCATTCTCTTGCAGCATCATGCACAATAACACATGACTTGCGTGTATATTGACATATGCACTTATACACACATTTATAATGTACATGTTAGTCCCTAATCGTAACATAGCAACCTCATTTCAAAACTATTGCTTCGCAATTAGCCGCACGCGGTGAGAACAGACCATTGAAACGATTCCCCGCGATTACAAACACTTCAACAGTCTGAGCCAAGAGAAACTGAAATCCTTCCATCGTAATCATGACTGTCAGCATCATCATCCTCTGCATCATCGCTGACGTCTTCACTTTGTGCAGGTATACACCGATAGGGTCGGTTGTTCATTCATTCAGACGTGAGGGGCTGAGGGCCAACGGCGTCGACACAGGCACACGTAGAACTGAGGCAGATGCAGGAGAGGAGACGAGAGGAGAGAGAGAGAGGAGAGGAGAGGAGACGAGAGGAGACGAGACGAGAGGAGATGAGACGAGACGAGAGGAGAGGAGACTAGAGGAGACGAGATGAGAGGAGATGAGACGAGAGGAGACTAGAGGAGACGAGAGGAGACGAGACGAGAGGAGATGAGACGAGAGGAGAGGAGACTAGAGGAGACGAGACGAGACGAGAACAGAAAGAACGTTTGAGGAGATGCGGTGAGGATAGAAGAGAAGATGAGAGAAACGGAGAGGAGGGGAGACGAGACGAGAGCAATGAAGAGAAGAAGGAGAGGAAGAGGAGAGGGAAGGAGAGACATCCGGGCGAGAGAGAGAGAGAGAGAGAGAGAGAGAGAGAGAGTGTGCTAGACTCAGAGAGAGGGGGAGAGAGACAGGTAGAGAGAGAGAGAGAGGCAGGGGGGGAAAGAGAGAGAGGGAGAGAGAGAGAGAGAGAGAGGGGGTGAGAGAGAGACATGGGGTGAGAGAGAGAGACACACGGGGAGAGAGAGAGA
>OMKP01086890.1:0-15159 GCA_900302375.1 Bathygadus melanobranchus | reverse complement strand
TGTTGGTTTAGTTTATATTGGTTTAGTTTATATAGTTTATATTGGTTTATGTTTATATTGGTTTAGTTTATATTGGTTTATGTTTATATTGGTTTAGTTTATATTGGTTTAGTTTATATTGGTTTAGTTTATATTGGTTTATGTTTTTATTGGTTTAGTTTATATTGGTTTAGTTTATATAGTTTATATTGGTTTATGTTTATATTGGTTTAGTTTATATTGGTTTAGTTTATATTGGTTTAGTTTATATTGGTTTATGTTTATATTGATTTAGTTTATATTGGTTTATGTTGATATTGGTTTAGTTTATATTGGTTTATGTCTATACTGATTTAGTTTATATTGGTTTATGTTGATATTGGTTTAGTTTATATTGGTTTATGTCTATACTGATTTAGTTTATATTGGTTTATGTTGATATTGGTTTATGTTTATATTCCCTCAGCTACATGGGATGATGCGGGTGATTCTGGAGCCTCTGATTGGAGACGTGCCGATAGTGGGCGCGGTCACCATGTTCTTCATCCGCAGGCCGGTGCGTCCATGTCCTCTTATCTCCTTTCCCTCCTTCACCAAATGTCCCTCTTCGACTACTCCTCCTCATTCCTTTTTATTGACGGACTGTGCTCATAAATCTGACACTGAGTGTTCTTTTGTCTGATGTGCTGATCCAGAAACTGGTCATCAATTGGACGGGGCTGACCAATCTGTTGGATATTCCTGGACTCAAGTAAGCTCTTCAGCCAAAGCCTTTACAGTAATCGATCAACAGCATCTACAAATATACATCTACAGTTGATAAAGCGCACATCAACGACAATATAAGAGATGACTTGATATGATAACGACTCTTTCCACTGTGCTACAGTGTCATGTCTGACAGCATGATCATGGACGCTATTGCCGCCTTCCTCGTTCTGCCCAATCGTCTCACGGTTCCCCTGGTTCCAGACCTCCATGTTGCCGAGCTGCGATCTCCTCTTCCCAGGGTGTGTTCTCAACATGCCCTCCCTTATTATGCAGAGATTGTCACATCTCCCATACCTGCCTGGGTATTATACTAGCTTTTAACCCCCCTTCTCCCTCTCTCTCTCTCCCTCTCCCTCTCGTGTGCACTCTCTCTCTCTCTCTCTCTCTCCCTCTCTCTCTCTGTCTCTCTCTCTATGTCTCTCTCTCTCAGGGCGTGGTCCGCATCCACCTGGTGGAAGCCGACGACCTACCAGCCAAGGACAACTACATGAAGGGGGTGATGTCAGGTATGTCGGACCCCTACGCCCTGCTCAGGGTGGGCCCTCAGACCTTCACCTCGCAGCACGTAGACAACACCGTCTGTCCTAAGTGGGGAGAGATCTACGAGGTGGGTACACCCGTTTATATTATTGATATATTATTGACTTATATTGTTGATTTTGTAAGTCATTGTAAGTCATGCATACATATGTGGATGTTTGTTGGAATGCGCTCTCTGTCTCTCTGTCTCTCTCTCTCTCTGTCTCTCTCTCTCTCTCTCTCTCTCTCTCTCTCTCTCTCTCTCTCTCTCTCTCTCTCTCTCTCTCTCTCTCTCTCTCTCATGTTTTCATGGAACATGGAGAAGCATCATATCATATGTTATTTGCTTGAGCTTGGGCTGGTCTGGGAATCTGGGAGTATTCATTTTCATGCAGCGTCTCTGTGTCACAGCCCATCTGTTTGTGTGTATGTGTCTGGTACATCAGGTCATAGTCCATGAGGTACCTGGCCAGGAGTTGGAGTTGGAGGTGTATGACAAAGACACCGACCAGGATGATTTCCTGGGCAGGTACATACATGTAGTACAGTGGTACATTCATTCAGTACAATGTTACATACATGCCATACAATGCTGCATACATGCACTACAATGTTATATGCATGCAGTACGACCCTGCATTCATTCAGCACAATGTTGCATACATGCAGTACAATGTTGCATACATGCAGTACAATGTTGCATACATGAAGTACAATTTTGCATTCATGCAGTACAATGTTGCATACATGCAGTACAGTGCTGCATACATGCAGTACAATGTTGCATACATGAAGTACAATGTTGCATCCATGCAGTACAATGCTGCATCCATGCAATACAATGCTGCATGCATGCAGTACAATGTTGCATACATGTACAATGGTACATGCGTACAATAAGTACAATGTCTCTCAATGTCTCAGAAGCGAAATGGTTCATCAAACCTGATCAATCTTGAAAGCTGAAATCACCAAAATAATAACAGACTTCCTGTCGCGTTCAGTTTATAGCTATAGTGTCATTTTTAACGGACCGCTGACTACTCCTTCTCCAGGGCGAAGGTGGACTTGGGCATCGTGAAAAAATCCATCGTCGTGGACGATGTGAGTAATAGCACTTAGGAGCTGAAAGATGATGTTGTTATTGATTGGATACGGTTAGAGATGTGCATTGTGTGTGACCATCGTCTCTTTGTTTCTAAGTGGTTCTCTTTAAAAGACACCCCATCCGGACGTGTCCATCTCAGGTTGGAGTGGCTAACCTTGCTGCCCACCACGGACAGACTGGAGCAGGTGTGAATCATTTTCTGATTGCTTTGATAAACTCTGCTGAATTAGTAATGCCCTGTTCTCTCCTACCTCTGGCTTCACTTTGTGGTACAGGAAATCTTTGACTGCATCACTGTGGTGATTTCCTATGTCTCAAGAGAGGCCTATCCTAAGCGTGGTTGATTCATTTTTACAACACATTCAAATGAATCACCCACAATGCATTCCCTTTAGATCTCCTCAGTGTTTATCGTTTATGTTTACAGCGGGTTATCCAATGAGCCGAAGTTAGGGTTAGGTTAGGGTTGGTCTCTGGCTGTATATGGTTGGACATTTGAAGAGACCGAATCATCTACAATTACATCATGATTACAATCACATCAAAATCACATCTATTGCGATAACCTCAACGCTGCCTCCCAGGTCCTGAAGAGGAACGAGAGTGTGATCAGCAAGACAGCTGACCCACCTTCTTCTGCCATCTTGGTTGTATATCTGGACAAGGCGGAGTCACTTCCTGTGAGTCAAAACCTATTTTTGTCTCTCTCTCGCTGCCCTCATTTTATTTTATTCTTTTAACTGCTACTTCCTGCCTGTGGTGAGGCCGAAGCCATCTGTTTGACATTCCAAAAAGTTGTTGACTAAATTCAATGCAGCTGGGTCGTTGCTATGCAAGTTAGTTTCAGTTATCGGTGATCTGTGTGATCGTAGCTTCATTCCTACCATTCCCTGCCGTTTGGTCTGCTATCCTGTTATGGATGCACAAAGAAATGTGTCACTAGAATAACTAGAACAGTGTCAATGTCAAAGAAAGGAAGTACATTCATTTCTTACATCTAGAATTGTTGGCAAAGCCACTCCATGTGACTGCTTCCTTCCTGTTCTTTGTTGCTACTGCAATGCCACCCTGATGCATTATGACTTAGATCTTAGAAAAGACCAGTTACTATTGACTAGCTAGTGATTGAACAGAAGTCAATGTCAATTCTAACCGTGCATTCTGACACGGGTTAGGCATCTTATGCCCACGAATGTGAGACCTACATTTTAAATGGCTGGTTTCAAAAAACCTAATCAGAGTCTCTGTGTCATGCTCTGCATATATTCACGTCTGTTTATGCTTGTTGTAGATGAAGAAGGGCAACAAGGAGCCCAATCCTATGGTGCAGCTCTCTGTACAGGACATCACCAGAGAGAGCAAGGTATTACTCAGCCTCGGCCCGTTTAATATACCAAAGTCCTTCTAGAGATCACCTTGTCCTCACTTGCAATTGCATCCTGTCCGACCTCTGCAGATCTGTTACACAAGCAACGCTCCACAATGGGAGGAAGCCTTCACCTTCTTCATCCAGGATCCACAAAAACAGGACGTTGACATTCAGGTACCCGACGGAAAGATCAGATCAGACGCATAACAAGCAAACGTTTGTTTTCTGACTGGACATTGCCTTCTTCCTCGTGCTTCCACGTGTGAAATATCCTCTCCCGTCCCCCCCCAGGTGAAGGACGCAGACCGTGTGCAGACGCTGGGCAGACTGAACCTGCCTCTGTCCCGCCTGCTCTCCAGCTCCAACATGACCCTGGACCAGTGGTTCCAGCTGGACAGCTCCGGGTCCGCCAGTCGCATCTATATCAAGACCGTCCTCAGGGTATCCTGCACTTACTGGAGATAGCACTGGTTACGCATTGGGACATCGGATGATGGATCATAATAATAGAAAGTCACATTTTGAATGTGATGATTTATATATATATGTATATATAATACCCACAATGGCTAAATATTGGGTTTTGGAAGATTAATGTTCGACAAATGTGTTACTTTTTTGTAAGTCGCTTTGGATAAAAGCGTCTGCCAAATGCTCTAAATGTAAATGTAAATGTAATGTTGAAATAGAAATAGACACACATTTTGGAATGTGATTCATATTGATATTATATATTTGGCCGATTCTGCCCTTAGCATCTTTATAGGCCTGCAGAAACATTTGCAAAACATAATTCTTAAAGTGATGACTCATAGTCATAGTTTGCAGAGACCTGGCCAGCCCCTTGTGTTCATCATCACCGTCCGTCTCACCGTCTCCCTTCCTCTTTATACATCAGGTCTTGTGGTTGGATGAGGAGCATATTTCGGCCGATGTGTCCTCCAACGTGGAGGCGAGCCTAGCCAAGCAGCTGCCCCAGCAGAGCACCCCACACCCCAGCTTCGCCACAGAGGTAACGACGGAGGACGCTCCTGCTCGGGTGGAGCCCACGTCCCTGCTTTTTCCTATGCGGTCGGGTTCTGCGGGTTCCACTCTTAAACATGACCTGCCTCCAGAACAAGGAAGGGCTTGTCTATGTGTAACAACCATATGGCTGCTGCTCTAGTGGAAACGATTTGCACATGGCGACTTTACATGTGTTTTACATGGATTTGTTTGTCTTTGGATTACGTTTTTTTGTTTTGTTTTAACAGGGCCTGCTGAGGATTCGCCTGTTGGCGGGACAGAATCTGGTCCCTAAAGACAACATGATGGGGGGTCTGGTGAAGGGCAAGAGCGACCCCTACGTCACGGTCAACGTCGGGGGTGAAAGCTTCACCAGTCGGGTTATCAAGGGGAACCTCAACCCCACCTGGAATGAGATGTACGAGGTAAAAGTCAAGCTTAGAGGGTAGACACCAACCTCCCACCCAATTATGGGTTTAATCTGCGGAAATGACTTCCTATCGTGACTCATCTTGTCTGTGCTTGCCTGATTCGCTTGGGAAACTGGATCCGTGCCTCGTTCAGAATGTTTTTTTCTGTTGGGCCCTCAGGTGGTTTTGACCCAGCTGCCAGGCCAGGACCTACATGTGGAAATCTTTGATAAAGATATGGACATGAAGGATGATTTCATGGGCAGGTAGTTACTCATTTAGTCAAACGATGGCTAAGCTTACAAAAAATAATGTATATAGGTGATAACCTGTGATATAAAATATTATATTTATATTATATATTAATAAAATAAAGTGCAATAAAGTACATCCTGTAACAAGATGTACTATTGATTGCAGCCGGGTCATTGGGTGTCACAGCATAAGTGTGCATATACAACGCAGTATGTAATAGGATCACATGAGCTAACCCGAGACACCCCTGTTATCTAGGCTGAAGATCAGCCTGAAGGATATAATTGCTGCGCAGTACACCGACCAGGTGAGATTATTATGATGAGATTATTGCAATAAATGCTAAAGTATTCTCTGTTGTATGATGGATGTATGACACACGATAATAGGACAGTTCTTTCTTGATAGCAGACTCTTTGGAAGTCACAGCAGCGCAGGTGCTAGCTAAATATAGGTCACCACTTAATCAGCAGGCATAACGATAATAAAACATATGGTAAATACGATGAGGCCCAGACGATGTCTTAGGAGATAATGACGGTACTATATCAATATCAGTGTACCATAATGTCATAATGCCATTGATGGAAGAGGAGACCAGCAATTAAAGAGTTCACTGTGGTTATGGATATGAATGTATGTCATATTGTTTTCATTCTTTTATATTCCAGTGGTACACTCTGAATGACGTGAAGTCTGGCCGGGTTCATTTCCTCCTGGAATGGGTTCCCACAGCCACGGAACCGGACAGGCTGGACCAGGTCAGGGTTTAGCAGGCTGATAATATGTTTGACATGATGGCATGGATATAGACAGGCTGACTCTGCGTCCCGTGTGTGTGTTTGTGTGTGTGTGTGTGTGTGTGTGTGTGTGTGTGTGTGTGTGTGCGTGTGTGTGTCAGGTTCTGCAGTTCCACTCTAAACAGACCTACCTGAACAAGGCGGTTCCCTCTGCAGCCTTACTGTTTGTCTATGTGGAACAAGCACATGGCTTACCTGTAAGTCCTTTGTTATATTTACCTTTGAAAACAGGCAGTTGAGAAGGGATCACGATCACGATGCACAATGTATGAACGATCAAAGTGATGTAAATGTTGTGTCGTTGTGCTTAATGCAGCTTAAAAAGAGTGGAAAGGAGCCCAAAGTCGGAGCTGAGATTGTGCTCGGAAAAACCTCCCAAAAAACCACAGTACAGACTTTTGTTTTTCTTTACAAACTGTTTTATGTCCAAACGGACCATGCATGTCTAATTCTAACTGGATCGTTCATGTTTGAAGGTGTGTGAGCGCACCACTGCTCCTAAATGGAATGAGGCGTTTTACTTCCTGGTTCGTGACCCCAGGGAAGACATTCTTGTGGTAAAGGTAAGCGTCCTGTAGTCTCTACTCTGTGTGAAGAGAAATACTTTGTGACGAAACTAATCCAAATGTTGTGCTATGAAGTAACCTCCTGCTCACCAAACCCCTACTGCCTTGTCTGTGGTCAGCTGTCCCACAGCTGGGCCCTGCCCATGGGCTCCCTGGTGGTACCTGTGAGGGAACTGTTGTCTGAACCAGAGCTGGTCCTGGACCAGTGGTTCCACATGGACGGAGCGTCACCTGAGAGCCAGATCCTGCTGAGGGCGGAGCTTAAGGCAGGCTCCTTTAATATTGATCTCTTCTGCTGTTTGTGTTGTTGTTGTTGCTGTTGTTGTTGTTCTCCTACATCTCCTTTCCCTTTTACACATGTTTCAACTTCCTGCTTTGAGACATGCTACTGATTTGCTTATGTATTTAAATGAAAATGACAATAATAATGAAACAGTAATTAGATATATCTGTAATAACACCATGAACTCTTCTACATACGTATTGGTTTGTATGATGTGTTTGTATGCAGGTGTTGGTACCCAGCAAGTGTCCCGGTGCCAGCGTCCAGACTAAGTCAGTTCCCGGGTTAGATCCCTCTGGGGTTCGGGAGACGCTGGAGACAGACACGGTGCTCAGGTGAGACAAATACGCCTCACATAATGGTAACAAGGATTCATAATGAATCACAATTGTTATTTGTGATTCTGCTCTGAAACTTGGTTTGTTTTTGTTTGTTTTCAGATCGAGTTCTGTGGACGCTCCTACTCCTGAGGCTACTGTAGTACCGGGTGTGGTGTCCAAGAGGGCTGATGAACAGGAGGCAGCAGCCGTTGTGGCTCAAGAGGAGCAGCAAGAGGAGGAGGAAGAGGAGGAGGTGGAGGAGGAGGAGGAGGAGGAGGAGGAAGCACCTCCTGCTGCTCCTGCCGGGCCTCCACATACCTCCCCAGACCACAGCTTCGGCAGTGAGGTAAGAGTGGCTGCTTATTAACCAGCATTACATCATGGAGTAAGATTGATGCGTATACGTATATGTTTTATTTATTCCTCCTCTGTAAAAGTCTCCTTGACAGAAGGGCTGTGCATTACAAAACAATATTTACAATGACATGTAGTTACAACAAACAGTAGACATAAAAAACACAAAAATGAATTGTACACAAAAGTGTGCAGTTTACAATATAAAAACAATTTAACATGGCTTAAAAAGCTGGAATGGAGACTCATTCCTTTAGATGCTTTTATCCAAAGACTTACAAAAAATATAATATAGCTGAACACTGCCTTGCCAAGATCCGTACTCACCCGTGGGTCTCTAAAGGACATCAAATATTGTATCACATCTATTGACATACCTGGAAAGCTGTGAGGTGTCACAGTTTAAATGTGACAAACAACACGGGTGAGTTGTTTCAAGTTATAATCCCATGTGGCTTGTACGACGCAACGTTACATCACAATTGCCGTGGCCATTTTGGGAGCATATGAGCATTGGAATGTTAGTTATTATGTTGGTAGTAATGTTTTTTTGTCACTGTTCAGTAATTAATTGTGGAATTATTTGTTATTATGGGGACTGTGTTTGAAATGTGAGACAACCCTAACCCTACGATATATTTATGTTGACTTAGGATTTGTCAGCACTACAACTCTCTTTAGTCCTCTCAATACGGTGGAGTATCGTCAACAAGAAATCCCATGGTGCATTCTGATGTACAAAACCTACAAGTCTATAATCCTCTGTTGACAGCCTTACACTACCTTTTGTGGCCTGTAGGGGGTGCTGAGAATGCACCTGCTTGAGGCCCAGAGTTTGGTGGCCAAGGACAAACTGATGGGAGGCATGGTGAAGGGGAAGAGTGACCCCTACGCCAAGGTCACCATCGGCGAGCACGCGTTCAAGAGTCACGTGGTCAAGGAGAGCCTCAACCCCACCTGGAATGAGATGTACGAGGTATGAGGCGCGACAACCATGCAGAGTAACACTGTACATGTGGAACAGAATGAGGGTGGGTCGACGTGGTCTCATTGTGTCGTGTGTTTGTGTCTCCTTTAGGTGGTGATGAAGCCTCAGTCCGGGCTGGAGGTTAAGGTGGAGCTCTATGATAAAGACATGGATAAAGATGACTTCCTGGGCAGGTGAGATGAATGATAATGACAGCTTGATTCGGGGTAATCAGTCAGTGTTTTATTCATATTTATTTAGTGAAAATCTTAGGACATGGAAGCAACAGTTACATAGTAGGCATAGAAAAATATTATATTTTTATAAAGAGTCATAAATAAAGGCAAAAATAGCATATCATGGCAGAAATAACCAAAACATACATAACATAACAGTGAAAATCCTGACCGTTCCAGAGACTGTAAGGATGGGGAATACGGCCAATGAGAATAAAGCCTTAAATATTATAACTATAATCATGAATATGAACATTTTATTGTGGTGATTGAATGTCCATTCGATGCCTAATACTAATATCTTGGACAAACATATTCCTAATCTCTGAATTGTTTAATAAGAATGACTGGAATCTATCAACAAAACTGTCTATTATCAAATTAGTTGGTCCCAGTATAGAAAAGTAGGAGTTTCATGTGCACGTCTGTAAATGTCAACACTGTTTGTCTGATCAGCAGCATGTTCATAGCAAACAAGTCAAACAAGAGTCCCATGTAAATGTTAATTTAAGGTAATTAGGCAATGCTCTGATATGTGTGTTACGCCTTTTTGTGGCCAGATTGAAAGTCAGCTTGGCAGACATCATCCAATCGCAGTGCACAGACCAGGTGAGCTTTGCACAGTGGACTCATTCCTACTGCCATAGGTCAGAGGTCATCATGATTGACTCGTTTTTTTAACCCGTGTAATCCACAGTGGCACACCCTGGAGGGCGTGAAGTCCGGTCGGGTCCGGTTGGTCTTGGAGTGGGTTCCAATGGTGTCCAGAAACACCAGCTTGGACCAAGTGAGTCCAACCTCTTTATCATGTCCTCCTCCTCCTTCAAGCCCTTTACCAGCGTCTCTATCTAAAAGCTCTTGTCTTGATGTCTCTCGTCCACGTGATCCGCTGCACAAGGTGCTGCGGTTCCAGACCCTCCGGCCGTACGGGAACCAGGCCGTCCCCTCTGCCGCTCTGCTCTTTGTTTATCTGGAGAGAGCTCGATCGCTGCCCGTGAGTCACCCTCCAGGACAGCCCTCCCTGCTCTGGCTGCTGTTCACATTATGATTATGACTATGATGATGTGTTGTGTTGGGTGTGTGCTGCTTGTAGATTCTTCAGAGTGCTCCCTAATAGAGTTATGTACAATCATTTTCAGACAACTTTTGTGAAAGCATTTTTTAAGTGTTTGTGTAAAGGTCCGTCAGCATCTTTGGACAGGATGGGGTTAGGGTTAGCATCACTTCTTCTGTTACATCAACCTGTTTTCAACCTGTTCACATACATATTTGGACTCATTGTTCTGAGTGATTTTCCTGACTCCGTAAGGTTTAAATCACACCTTAAAGGAGCATATTATCCGAGTATCCTGACAAATGCAGGGGTTAGGATTGGGGCTAGCGCTGCGGTTTAGATGCAGGGTTAGTCCTGTAGAATGACCCAGTGTTAAAGGGTTAGGATTGGGGCTAGCCCTGCGGTTTAGATTCAGGGTTAGTCCTGTAGAATGACCCAGTGTTAAAGGGTTAGGATTGGGGCTAGCCCTGTGGTTTAGATGCAGGGTTAGTCCTGTAGAATGACCCAGTGTTAAAGGGTTAGGATTGGGGCTAGCCCTGCGGTTTAGATGCAGGGTTAGTCCTGTAGAATGACCCAGTGTTAAAGGGTTAGGATTGGGGCTAGCCCTGCGGTTTAGATGCAGGGTTAGTCCTGTAGAATGACCCAGTGTTAAAGGGTTAGGATTGGGGCTAGCCCTGTGGTTTAGATGCAGGGTTAGTCCTGTAGAATTACCCAGTGTTAAAGGGTTAGGATTGGGGCTAGCCCTGCGGTTTAGATGCAGGGTTAGTTCTGTAGAATGACCCAGTGTTAAAGGGTTAGGATTGGGGATAGCCCTGCGGTTTAGATGCAGGGTTAGTCCTGTAGAATGACCCAGTGTTAAACCACGCCTCATCTCCCTGTGTGTGTGTGACCAGTTAAAGAAGAGTGGGAAGGAGCCCAAGGCTGGAGCAGAGCTCGTCCTTGGACACACCACTCACAGAACCAAGGTACCACTACACACTGCTGGCCAATATAATGGCCACCAAAATGCTAAATGCCTTTAATAAATCATATATATATATATATAAATGTCTTTAATAAATCATATATATATATAAAAACATGTACTCCTAGAGAGGCGAATACATGTTGCCATGGTGTGCTGCCGCTGGTGATTAGATTAAAGAATTTTTAGTGCGGTCAAGCGAAAAATGAATGTAATTAATGACATGCTCTGTGATTAATGAATGTAATTAATGACATGCTCTGTGATTAATGAATGTAATTAATCACATATTAATCGAATGGATTTGGTAGATGCGTGAATCAATGAATAATAGACATTATAAACTTTAAAAAGGTCAACATCTTTTATTTCCCATACATTCAGAAATAAACATTTTGTCTGAAATAATGTCCATAAGAATCTGTAAAGCCTCCGTTAAGCTGGCCTCTACCATCTGTAAAGCCTCCGTTAACCTGGCCTCTACCATCTGTAAAGCCTCCGTTAACCTGGCCTCTACCATAACAATATGTAAAGCCTCCGTTAACCTGGCCTCTACCATCTGTAAAGCCTCCGTTAACCTGGCCTCTACCATAACAATATGTAAAGCCTCCGTTAACCTGGCCTCTACCATCTGTAAAGCCTCCGTTAACCTGGCCTCTACCATAACAATCTGTAAAGCCTCTGTTAACCTGGCCTCTACCATAACAATCTGTAAAGCCTCCGTCCCTGTTCCATAACTAAAAGTAGTCTATCACTCTTTTGGAGGAAGTTGGCAACCAAACAAAAATGTTGCGGTACGACTGTGGATGCAATAATAGGACTGTTGACTAAGAGGCCGTTCACAACCTCTTAGTCTTATCTGTTTGTATTTAAAGGCGATTAACTCACCAATGTTGCAGCTTACGGACAGCTTGGGTCATCCTCTTTATATCGGCATGCGTTTGGTTTCCCAAAAATCAACATGTGTCACGGATGAGCAACTTGGAAGTCGTTAAAATTTTGAACGCTTCACAGACACACGTTGACACGCATTGGTTTTTGGGAACCCAAACGCATGCCGATGCAAAGAGGCCCAAGCTGTCCGTAGAGGTGCAACGTTGGTGAGTTTATCACCTTTAAATACAAACAGATGAGACTTCTATTTGCATGAATAGGGCACTCGACACAGGGAATAGCAACTAAGAGGTTGCAAGCGTCCACTTAGTCATTTGCGGCTAGGCTATTATGTACCTCCACCATAGAGCTGCGTTCATTTTAATTAATTAACTAATTAATCAAAATGAACGCCTTATATTGACAACTGTAGTTATTTTCTCTTCCGTGCGTAGGTCTGTGATCGCTCTAAATCACCTGAGTGGAGCGAAGCCTTCTTCTTCCCCATCAAGGACCCCAGAGAGGAAATGCTTATTGTGAAGGTTTGGATGAGGCCTTTATTAATGTGTTAATAAGCATAAACAGAGGCAGCACCTCCACCCTTTCCTCATCTACCCATGTGTCCACATGTACCCTATCTAGTTGTCCAGTGCCTGGGACCAGCCCATGGGCTCCCTGGTCCTCCCTGTGAAGGAACTGCTGTCTGAACCAGAGCTGGTCCTGGATCAGTGGTTCCAGCTGGACGGAGCCTCACCTGAGAGCCAGATCCTGCTGAGGGCGGAGCTGAAGGTGAGGAAACACCCACATACCAACTTGAGGGAAATACCAACATACAAACTCACATGCCAACAAGTAGAGTATGTCACTAAAGTAATCCTATTGTGCTATGAGACTAGCAGATCTGGATCTGGAATATCTTAAGCTTGCATGTCAGCACAGCGATGCTCATCTGCTTGGAGCTAATAATGAATGTTTCTGATGAGTTTGAAATGTTGACAGAAAGATGGTTTCCTTTTGTTAACATGTTTGTATCAAGCGCTACACTGCACACATCCATAGCAACAATATTGTTTCACCTCATTGATTAGCATATTCAATTCTTATTTTGTTATTGGCAGATCCTCAACTCCAAGATGACCAACGTCCCCCAAGCATCTGTGACAGGCCCTGAAGACGAGGCTGTCACAGTCGTTGCTGGTGGTTCCCATGGTGACAGTGATGAGGAGGAAGTCTGTGAGCCGCCATCTCAGGAGTGGGTGTCTGATGTCAGACTCAATACTAAAATCATGCAGTGTTTAAGATGACTGGGGTAAAAATCTAACTCTGTGTGTTTGTTTTAATAAGTAGTGCTCTAGTGACCAGCCAGGCTGAGGAACCAGAGGAGGTAGAACCTGTTGCCGTGACTACCAGGGAAGAAGAGCCAACTTTTGGTGAAGATTCTTCTGTCGCTCCCGTAAGTTTGGGGCCACAGTGCATGATGGGTAATGGCTTTTGTTTTCTCCACTCTCAAGCTTCATGACACACATTTCTAATTATTTAAAACACTTTTTCCCCAGGTGATGGAAGAGCCAGTGGAGGAAGAAGAGCCAGCCGAGGAAGAGAGGCCGACCTCTGAGTTCGCCTCCCCAGCGAAGGAGTTTCAATCAAAGAGGTGAGTTCTACACATACATCGCGACAGTAGCTCAGGGGGTAGAGCGGTTGTCTGGCAACCGGAAGGTCGCTGGTTCGATCCCCGGCTCTGCCTAGCTAATTGTCGAGGTGTCCCTGACACCTAACCCTAACTGCTCCCGACGAGCTGGTTGTTACCTTGCAGGGTTGACACCGCCGTCGGTGTATGAATGGGTGAATGTGAGGCAAATGTAAAGCGCTTTGGATAAAAGCGCTATATAAAGTCCATTTACCATTTACAACCGAACATTTCACTTCTCAAACTATTTCCATATTTAAGGACTGACATAATCTTTATAGACACGGGTTGATGACTGGCCTGTAATGACATCAATGCTCTCTGTAACATTATTTATTGTCCAGTTCTGGTCTAGACAACCTTGCCCAGGCCACAGTGACTGGCCTTCCCCCAGACGTTGTGCCAAAGCCAGCAGAGATCATGGAGGAGTCCAGGCCTGCCGTGGTTCTCCAGCCACACACCAACCCCAGTCACGACTTTGCCTCCAAAGTGGGTCTAGTTCCACTGCTCCTCTTCTTTATGTTGGTGCCATTATACTAACTGCACATCCACTGAGACTGTTGATGGAAGGGAGATACATTGGTGTGGATCTCCTGGAGCTGATGTACAAAAAACCCACAGGAACTTGTATCTGTGTTGCATCGTGGACCAAAACGCAGAAATTGGATGATGTAACCATCCTATATAATGCCTGGATACATTCTATGAGAGTGAAATCATAGATTTATACACCGCATCCGGGCTTGGGAGATGCGTCTCTGCCGCCGCCATCTTGCTCAGGGGTTCTGACCGGTTCTGTCTCGTTCCAATAGTAGAAAATGCCAGAAGGTTGTGATGCTTGAGTTACGATGATGTTAATTGTGGCTAGACCTTCTGCTTCGATTGACATACGTGCTTCCCCTGACCAATATGGCGGCCGTGTCGCCACGTTGCTCCAATGAACAGTTTCTATTATGTTGCTATGAAGTGTATTAACCAATATAATTGACTGATTGATTGTTCTTACTCATCCTGTAGGGGGTGCTGAGGATCCACCTGCTTGAGGCCCAGAGTTTGGTGGCCAAGGACAACCTGATGGGGGGCATGGTGAAGGGGAAGAGTGACCCCTACGTCAAGGTCACCATCGGCGAGCACGTGTTCAAGAGTCACATGGTCAAGGAGAACCTCAACCCTACCTGGAATGAGATGTATGAGGTATGGGGGTCGTCCGACGTGCGTGTGTCTATAACTGTGGTCAACGATGACTGGAATATGTGTGTGTTGCTACAGTCACTGTTTGTTGCATTGTAGCTGGTGTTGAGTGCACAGGCAGGCCAGGTGATCCACGTTGAGTCCTATGACAAAGATTTTGACTCCGATGACTTCTTGGGCAGGTTTGTACCTCGTGCATGTGGTTTAGTTGTTGTCATTGTTGTTGTGCTTTTATATATATGGTTCAAAGTGTTGGTTTAAGCCAGGGATGGGCAAACTTTTTGGCTCAAGGGCCACACTGGGTTTTAAAATTGACAGACGGGCCGGGCCAGTAGCAGATCTGACATACGGCAAATAAGACATACGTCAGGGGTACTCAAATACAAATGTTAAAGGTCCAGAAAGAAAATGTTCAATATGACAAAGGTCCGTTTGTTAAGGTCAGTCA